>MJUU01004968.1:174378-185028 GCA_002080025.1 Modiolus philippinarum | reverse complement strand
AATATAAAGCCAAAATCAGCTAAGGACAGAGCTTTGCATGAGGGAGATCCTCCTTGGTTTTCAACTAGATTTACAAAAATCAAGATATTGTTACGTTTCAAATACACTACTCAACAAGTTACGTTTCAAATACACTACTCAACAAAAGAAACGTTCACTCATGTTTTTGTTGAATATTATTTAAAATAAAAGCATTATTTTTGTTTCTTTTTAATTTATTATAATCTTTAACAATATTCGATTCTAATTTTACTTTTGAAAAGAAAACTTCCGGTAGAAATGAGAGAACTTCCGGTTGATAACATGTGCAGAAAGTAAAGGATATTTTTGTCAAACAAGAACAACATTGACACACTGAATGATTACAAACAATTTGCCATTTTCAAATAATCGATACTTCAACGAATTTTCGAAAACAAGGCTCTTACTTACTGAATAAGATTTTGCAGTTAAGACCTCTTGAAGAATTTGTTGCAGTGTGACCTTAGATTAAGTGAAAGAAGACTTTAATTTGTTTAGAAATCATTATTGAGTTATCCGAAATTCGTCTAATTCAAAAAATTTCGGAAAACGGATGAAGTCATGACGTCAATTTCTTGTAATTTTAGCTAATCATCTGTTGTTTGTCTTTTTGGTATTTATTTATTTATCCATTGAGTTTGTAATTTCCGCGTATACACCTAACGTTAAACATTTTTTTTCTATTTAGGCCATGTCTTTGATGTTCTTATTACAGGGTTTTAGTTGGAGACAACAGAAGTGAGACGTGTCTCTGGTCCACGGTGATGTCCTGTTCTTTTTTCACCCTCGGAAAAGGAGTTAACTCCGAAAATTTGGGTCTTTTCTTTCTTGTACATATATTTTTTAGATTTTAATTTTATTGCATATTTTTATTTTGTTGTTCTTCATGCACGACAGCTATACAAACTTTCCTTTTTGTCCAGTTTATATGACATTAAGCTGTCTCGCAAGATATATTTTTATTTTAAAAAAAGTTGACCACTGTTTCGAAAAATGTCTCTCATTAGCACCGATTAAAGTTGTCATAACAAATATGCAAGGAACAAATAAAAAAAAAATCTGCAAAGTATACAACAATAATTTCAGTTCTGTCACCCATATCAGAAAATATATTGAGGATCATAGTAGGTAGACGCTTCTTTTGTTGATTAGTATAGAATCGGTCTTCGGGTTAGCATCGAAGCATTGACTTCTGGGCTGGTGAGTGCGGCATTTTGCATTTGCGCCGATTATTTCTTTCATTTGCGCCGATTATTTCTTACATTTGTGCCGATTTTCTATTTGTTAATTTCGTGTTAAATACAGACATTTTTTGTTCACACTATACTGATGAAATTTTAAATATTGCTTACGAAAAAGCTTACACAGACAAAAAGAAGGCTCAAAGGGTGTTAAAAAACGAATAAAAAATATAAATGCAAGTGTTTGACTAAATGCATATCTATACCAACAGAACATGCAGTGGCTTTGTTTTTACAAGACATAGTGGTCACTATCAACCAAGTGCGAATCGATGGGATCATTATCAGAGTCTAAACAACAGATGCGATTCCGATAAAGGAATCATAACTGTCATTAAATCAATAATGTTTACAACAGTAATAATGACTTTTTCAACAATTGCATATATTGTTTTGACTTTCATAATGTTCTCGTCGATTCGCACTTGGTCGATAGTGGTACTACATTGGTACCAGTAAGGTACAGTACCATACTTTATATAGTTTATAGAGAGATTAAACCAATATTATCAAGGTGTCGTAGAATAATTTGATATAAGTCTTTCGTAGTTATTTATGATTTTTTTAATCTCATCTTTAAAGCTCCAACTTTCATCTTGGAATTTTCAACTTTTGCCATTTAAAAAGTAAATGTAAAAAAGTAACAAAATACCGAAAATGAAATTTGGCACTTGCAGTACTTTAACAACACTTATTTGCAGGTTTAACCAACATATCTTCTGTTAATGCATAGTACGTATATTTTACTTGTGTCATATGAAAAAAAATCGGCGCAAATGAAAAATAAAATCGGCGCAAATGAATAAATAAAATCGGCGCAAATAAAAAATTTGAAATTTACTAGTATAAAATCGGCGCAAATGTCATACGCCCGGTGAATACCTTCGGGGACCAACAGTCCACCAGCAGTTGCATCGACCCAGTGGTAACAATAACTAAATAATGAAGTTACTGTGAATTTAATTTCTGCATATGCGCATTGCGACAACTTATGTGCAATAAAGGCGTTGTTCCATTGCTTTGTTTTACCATGTATTTTGTATAACTTTGTCTCATGTGTATTTACTCCATATCCCTTCATTGCATATTTTGAACAAATCTTTTAACTGCGTTTTTATATGCTTGACTCTTATTGCCTGTATCTTAAGAACGATGCAAAATGTTGGCTCCATCCAAGTTTTCTAATAGAAGCCATACAAATGTACTTGGCTTGTTAACACAGTCAAGGATTACCAAATCTTTGGTGTAAATAATTAATAGTGTTGATTTAGTTTCTGCATATGCGCATTTCGACAACTTATGTCTCTTCAGTGCAGATACAATCGAAGCATTTGGAAATCCATATACCGAATAATGTGTAAAAGCTGATAGAGAACAAATAATTCATTATACTTACTACCATGAAAATTAAAACTACGATATCCTTAGGTCTTTTACGATGCTTAAAAAAAATCGGCAAATAGTATATTCCATTTCATATTCATATAAATTCAAAGAACACTAGTATGTTGAATGATTTTTCACCAAAACCTCCAAGGTAATATGTTTTATGAAGAACACTTAATGTGGATATGTTGCATTTTACAGGAAGTAGATATAGTTGCAGCACCTATTGCTATCCAGTCACACAGGGAAACCGTTATGGATTTTACCCATCCATATTTTCACGAGTTTTCTGCCATTTTACTGAAAAAGCCTGACCCTAATGCTACAAAATGGAGAACACTAATTGATCCATTTAGTGGTACTGTCTTCCTTTTTATTGGTTTAGCCCTTCCACTGACGTCATTCCTGTTGTGCTTCTTTGAGAAGTATAATCCTTTCTACAGAAAAGTAAATGACAGAAGAAAAATAAGGGGGCTGCACCATTTTTCAGATTCGTTTTGGTATATGTATGGTGCCTTACTGACGCAAGGTATGACGTAATAGATATTTTTAAAAAGGTCTACAATTTCAGCAATGATACAAAATAAAAACTATCAAATGAGTAAAAAACAAATTTGCAAGTATATAAAAGTATATTCTGCTAAACGAAAACTCCCGGTAAATCTTACGATTTGATTAGTTAGTTTGACAGGGAATATATATGCGACCGTATCCTCATGATAGCAAAATCACAATTTTTAAAAATCAAGAAACATTAATTGTAGCACTTATAGCAGACTTTAAAAGTTAAATGTACTAGCGCTTTACAGGGGGTATGGTTAATATTCCCTGTCTGTATCCTACATCCCCTGAGCCTAGATTTAGACATTAATGAGTTTTTTGAAATTGTAAAAGTGAACAAAATGCCTGTTTTATCCAAAAAGCATTATATACCAATTTTTTCATGTCATACACGAAAAAGCAAGAAAAAAAAAATATTCATAAAAAAAAAAAACAACAACGAAAAAAGGGAAAGAGAAAACTTTTTTTGCCCAGCTTTTCATATTGCTGTATTAAAGTGTTTAAAATGCTTTTGAATGAATACATTATTCGAATGTAACTTTTTCGTTATTTCCAAGTAAAGGTAAATTAAATTCAGGTTGACTATCATAAAGTCCTATGTATTATCTATTAGAACAAGTATCGACTTATTTTTTCGGATGGCCATTTCTACATAACGTGTCATTGGTGCAGGTAAAATTCAAAACACTTGACCTTTTGGTTATTTAGTCTCTATCAGCTTTAACATGTTTTTTTGTTAATGGACTTCCAAATGTTTTGGTTTTAATCTGCACTGATGAGACATAAGTTGTCGAAATGCGCATATGCAGAAAATAAATTGACGGTAACTTCGGTATTTTGTTATTTAGAAAAGCCTTTTTGAACAAATAAAAAACACTATAGTCAGACATTTTTTCAATATATATTTTAGTACAACGGAATGTGTAAAAATCAAATAATCTAGATATGTTCATTAACATTGCCATTTCAACTAAATATTCTGAAATGCCTGAATTTACCAGCTAATCTCTCTGGTACATGTGACGAAGAACAATAGTTAAAGCGATGTTACATTTCTTGATTCTACAGTGTATTTGTATAGACTTGTTGCTACAGATCCTTTATGTTTTCTAATTGGCAATGCAGGTGGTGAACATATAGCAGCGTCGTCTTCAGGCAGGACTCTCCTAAGTTGTTGGTGGATATTCTGTATCATCACAGTGGCTATATACAGTGGAAATTTTGTGGCATTCTTCACAGTCTCAAAAGAAAGATTCCCAATAAAATCTTTGGAAGGATTGGTATCTCAGGAGACTTACAAATGGGGCACAGCCGGGGGAACTGTTTATGAAACCATGTTTAAGGTACAATAGTTTATTTTGCATTGCGACAAAAATTCAAAATTATAAAACAGTGGAAGTCATCGTCTCATCTATAGATATAATAAACAAAGTAATCATTTTTCAGTAAGTTTGAGTTTTGAAGCAGATGATAGCATAGGTAAATAAGAATTTTACGAATGTACCTAGATCAGCAACGATATCTTATACATTTATGTAGAAAATTAAAGGAACTATAATGCAAAACAGAAATATAAATGAAAGAATCATTAAACAGATAAAATAATAACTTTGGCAATTAAATACACAAAATGAAAGAAGCATGGCGTAGAGATTTTTCATTTTCATAATTTCCAGGAAAATCCGGAAATTGTCATTTGAAATGCTTTACACAGTATAAGCGTCTCTTGCTGTGTATGCTGAAAATGTAATGTTAAAAAACATATGTTATAGTTAGTTTTAGTGAAAATGAATCCAGTCGCAAGTTTTAATGATAAACCAATTTATAATTGTAACCAAGTCAGATTTACTAATTTTCACTTGTACCAATGGTGAACTCTCGTACTGAAGAATGCTCTCATAAAATTATAGACACGAAAAGAAATGAATGCAAAGAAATGGAAATCATTACTTAGCAGACACCCCCCCCCCCCCCCGATAAAGGATATGAAATATCAGAATGGAAATTAAAACAAATCAGATCTAAACATTGTAAAGCAACATAGACGAACAGTGTGTAGCCGTATAAGTTATCATGATAATTTAAATAACCTAATGTTTGATCAATTTTTATTTCTAGAATTCAGACCCTTTTGAGATTAAAAAATTGTGGCAAGGCATTGTTAAATTTAATCAGAGTGATCCATCAGTTCTCAGTAGTAACCCTGCAGATCATATCAACAAAGTTCTGGAGGGGAATTACGCCTATGTAGCCGACAAATCTTACATGGAGCTAGCAATCGCCAAAGACTGTGATTTAGCAATGGCAACAGCAGACATCCTACCATTACAGTATGGTATTGGACTACCAAACAACTCACCGTTTGTTAAAATATTTTCTGAAGAGTACGTATCGATAATGAAGTAAAGTAAATACGGCTGCAGCCCATTTACATATTTATATTTGTTTCAATACCAGTGTTCACAATAAAAACTACTTACAAATACGTACGTTCACAGTACCTGTAACTGTTTAAAATATGTTCATAAATAACTAAATACCGAAGTTACTGTGAATTTAATTTCTGCATATGCATATATTATTGTGCATAAACTGGTTTAACCTTTTCGCGAGCTTTTGCTTGTGCCGGTACCAAGTCAGCCTATCCCGAGTTCCAATCGTTTACGTTCGCATTTTGTTTTTCTAGTGCAGTTTCCTTATAAATTATTGCCTGTGATTGAAATCTTAGGCCATTATAGATATTTACTGTAATCTATCTTTTTGATTCTGTAGTTTCCATCTGTTTCAAGGATATATTTGTACCAAGATATAATAACTCATAGACTATAAACATTTCGAAACATTTTGTAAAGAAAATATAATGTTTATTGACGATTTGTTGAGTTCGAAAGATATAATTAAAATTCTGATCCACTTTGGCCACATTACTTGACTGTGTTGCGGGTGTGTTTTGTGGTCTTTCAAAATAACATTTTCAATATAATTACTGAAAATACAGGAATGGACTCCGTATTTAAAAAAACTTTTGCCAAATCGATATGTTCCTCAATTAGTTCTAAATCAAAAGCTCATCACACAATCTCACATAATTTTGGATGTGTGGATCCACACATGTGTATCCAAACATGTGGATACTAAAAAATTTATTGGAAAATCTTAAATCCCGTTCATTTTCTTAAATATATTCTCTCAAAAGATTTGATTTTCCACACTTTAACCACCCTTCCTTATGATAAACCTAAATCAAGAATCAAAGGTTTCGTTCAGAAATCCTTTGCCGATTCAAAACAATTTGTTATTTTAGGTTGAAAATCCACATTTTTTTCAAAAACCACTTTTACAGGAAACGTATACTAAGAAATCTTTGATTTTCTTATTGATAATATTTTGAGGTGTTATTTATCAACAGCAAGTTCGTATACCAATGGGCACATATTGTGCCCCTGTACTCGCAGACTTGTTTTAATATATTCCTACGAGACTGAATTTTTTCAGGGGCTCGTAAAATATCATCAATAAAATATGATAGATCATTCAATCAACTTATAGTTCTGCATATTTTGCTAAGTGGATCCCATCGATATATCCTCCAGAAATACAGATAAAGGAAAAGACAGAAACCATTAAACCTACATATTTCTAGACTTACATCTCGATTTTTATGAAAATGGTCATCTCAGTACTAAGAGATGATTTCAATTCAAAATTACCAATTTCTATGGAACGCCAGAGCTGTCTTATATGGTGTACTTTTATTATATTGGGTCGACTTGTCATTATATTCGGTGGTATTTTCATTATATGCTGTGGTTTTGTCTTGATATGCAGTGGTTTTGTTTTTATATGCTGTGGTTTTTTTTCTTTATATGTGGTGGCTTTGTCATTATATGTGGTGGTTTTGTCTTTGTATGCTGTGATTTTGTCATTATATGCGGTGGTTTTGTCTTTATATGCGGTAGACTTTTCATTATATTCGGTGGTTTTATCATTACATTGTATATGCGGTGTATTTTCATTATATTCGGTGGTAATATGAAATCTTTATATTCGGTTGAACTTTCTTTACATTGAGTAGTAATTTCTTTATATTGGGTAGTAACTTCTTTATATGCGGTGCAAAATTCTTTATATAACGTTCAAATCTTGCATTGCATGATTCGAATACACAGGAGACCTGCTCTCGGTTCATTGCTGGACAGAAACACAATATCAAACAGATCAATATTTTTATTTACAAATTCAAATAAGAAAATCCAAATGAAATAAAAAGAAACAGCAATTTAATTCGCGTTGTATTTTAGAATTTAGACCACTGAAGAGTTCAAATCATAATGCCAAAAGTGGATTGCTTTTGCCAAAAATACTCGATTAGACTCGATAGCGTGTCTTGCGAGTCAGTCTAATTCAGACTTAATTTTGAATGGGAGTAGAGTTTTTGTCCATCTGGCACACAGAGAGTGGAGCTGTTGTAGCACTGGTATGGCACGCGAAAGTTAGCATAACTAAGGAAAAACTGGTTTGCGCTTGTAAGCTAAACTCGAGTTTCCCTACCTTAATGTAGGTTTCCCTCCAAAAATACATGCAAAGCTCAGCTTTCTATGAGTTTCAAAGGCTAAACTCGAGTTTCCGTATGGAAACCTAGGTTTTGGTAGCAAAAACTAGGTTTCTCAGAGGGAAATTTAGGTTTCGGGGGCGAAAACTAGATTTTCCAGAGCTAAACCAGAGTTTCCCTCAACAAATGTAGGTTTCCCTTCAAAAATACATGCAAAGCTCATCTTTCAATGGATTTCCATAGGAAAACTTAGGTTTCGGTAGGGAAACTCGGGTTTGTCCATAGGAAATACATAATAAGCCGATAGCCGATTTGATTGGTTAAAAAAATGTTTAGCCAATCAAAATGCGTTTTGAATAGGAATTCAAGTGATTTAAGTGCGATGTTCTTTACATATGTTATGATTTCTTTTAAAATTCTATAAACAGATAGACAAAAAAAAAGTTTTAAAAAATACACTTAAACTTATTCAGATTTCATTGACTTACTTTAAAAAAATCCGCATGAAATTTTCAAATTGAAATTTTATTTTTTTAATAACAATCTCTTGAGAATCTCTCTCGATGCAATTTCAAAAATCCATAAGCAAGTCAAAATTTGTTATGAAATTTATTTGTATATTTGTCAAAACGTTTATTGTTAATTGATTTATTACCCCCTTGGTCTGACTGAATAGGTAACTAGTACGTAATATTTTAGGAAAGGATATGGAGTAAATGAACATGAGACCATAACACATATGTTAACTCCAACTGCAATAATTTTAATGAGCTGTATGGCCATTTCGGAAATTAATTTCTCATCAGCAGCACTAGAATCCAAACATAGGAAATCCATAATATCAAAAAAGTGTTTAAAATTCATAAAACCAAACGAAATTTGAATAATCAGTAATATCAAATATAGCTAAGGACAAAGCTACGATTGAGGGATATAAACCTTAGGTTTTAGAATTTACATAAATTTAGATAATAGTAATTGAACAAAGTGTAGGTTTTAGAATTTACATAAATTTAGATAATAGTAATTGAACAAAGTGTAGACATGCGATATTATCTCATGTACAAGTACACCATATATAAGAAAAAAAAGAGCATACGTAATGTCCATACCTGTTGTCACCTGATATGTGTAAAGGAGAAACGATATAAGTGTTGCGTCAACAAAAAGTGATTTCATATTGTTTCTAAATTATTTTTATAATATCTAAATTATTTTTATAACAATTTTCTATAATATTTATGCTGTATAATATTTATAATTTATGCTATTTACATGTTCTTATAAATGTAAGTAACATAGATTTCATACAAAATACTAATTTAAAAATTAGTATTTTGTACTCACTTTTAAATCACATGAAGTGCATCTATTTAAATTATATTTATCTCTTTGTATTGAATTTAAATAGAAATAATGAAATTGTTCATGTTTTTTGAACCCTATTATATCCCTTCGACGACTTGATTTTAGTGTAAGAGTTATCATTGAATGTAAATGTTTTTTTTTATTATTTTTTTTTTCATATAATTTTTATTGTTCTATCAGTTCTAAAAGAAATATTAATATATGTAAAGACAATCGCATTTAAATCACTTTGAGCCGCAATTTAAAAAGCATATTCGATGATCCCGAGGAAGAAAAAACATTGTCCTTCCTGCATGACAATTATGTCATCGTACCAGCTGACAAGGCCCAAAACAACATCACATTTATCTGCAAAAGACATTACATTGACTGCTTAATGAAGGAGATGGGCATTGACAACTCAGTTGGCAACCCAACATACAAACTCTCCACCATACCAAGGAAGGACATACTAAACAATCACAAATCGATATTGTCTTCCTTTGGTATCAGTTTGAGTGAAGAGAACAGCAATCTGCCTTGTATCTACTGGGTACCTAAATTACATAAATATCCTTACAAACAGAGATACATTGCTGGGTCTGCCAAATGCACAACAAAACCCCTTTCTAAGCTCCTCACTTCATTTCTTACTGCAGTCAAAGATGTCCTCAAGATATATAGTGATAAAGTATACTCAACAAGTGGAGTGAATCAGATGTGGATTCTCAAAAACTCAAAAGACTTATTGGAATATCTATCTTCAACTGAACTCAACCACTGCAACAGTGTCAGAACATTTGATTTTTCTACTCTCTATACTACTCTTCCACACGATAAGCTTAAGTCAGTACTCCGGGATTTAAAACATCAGTCTTTCTGTAATAAAAAGGGTGAAAGAAGATATTCATTTTTAGTGATAGGTAAAGATGGGGTATATTTTGTTAAACATCACACTGATTCACACAAAAAGTATACAGAGGAGGATGTCATTGCAATGCTGGAATTCTTGATTGATAACATATTTGTAGAATTTGGAGGACAAGTTTTCCAGCAGAGAATAGGGATACCTTTGGGTACTAATTGTGCGCCACTTTTAGCAGATTTTTTTCTTTGTTCGTATGAAGCCAGTTCAGAAAAAAGACAATTAGCTAGCAAAATCCTTTAATTTCAGTTTCCGTTATATAGATGATAACCTTCATCTTATATACCCAAAATAAACTCGAAATTAAAGAGACTACTGATACACCATCATCAGCATCATACCTGGACCTATACCCCTACATTGACAACTCTGGACGTCTGAAAACAAAACTTTACGACAAGCGTGATGATTTCGACTTTCCAATAGTGAACTTCCCGTTTTTGAGCAGTAATATTCCCACTTCTCCGGCATATGGCGTGTACATTTCACAACTCATTCGCTATTGCCGTGCCTGTAGTTTGTACAGCGATTTTGTCAACAGAGCGAAATTACTGTCTCAAAAACTTATACATCAAGGGTATGTTCAGTCACTGTTGCAATTGTCACTACAGAAGTTT
>MJUU01004968.1:144441-174200 GCA_002080025.1 Modiolus philippinarum | reverse complement strand
ATATTTTGTTAAACATCACACTGATTCACACAAAAAGTATACAGAGGAGGATGTCATTGCAATGCTGGAATTCTTGCTTGATAACATATTTGTAGAATTTGGAGGACAAGTTTTCCAGCAGAGTATAGGGATACCTATGGGTACTAATTGTGCGCCACTTTTAGCAGATTTTTTTCTTTGTTCGTATGAAGCCAGTTCAGAAAAAAGACAATTAGCTAGCCAAATCCTTTAATTTCAGTTTCCATTATATAGATGATAACCTTCATCTTATATACCCAAAATAAACTCGAAATTAAAGAGACTACTGATACACCATCATCAGCATCATACCTGGACCTATACCCCTACATTGACAACTCTGGACGTCTGAAAACAAAACTTTACGACAAGCGTGATGATTTCGACTTTCCAATAGTGAACCTCTCCGTTTTTTAGCAGTAATATTCCCACTTCTCCGGCATATGGCGTGTACATTTCAGAACTCATTGGCTATTGCCGTGCCTGTAGTTTGTTCAGCGATTTTGTCAACAGAAAGAAATTACTGTCTCAAAAACTTATACATCAAGGGTATGTTCAGTCACTGTTGCAATTGTCACTACAGAAGTTTGACGGTCGTCACCACGATTTGACAGACCATTACAATGTTTCGGTTTCATAAATGAGAACAGATATCTTTGGGTAGATCCAGAGTTTGTTACAGGACTGACCAACACCGACTGTGACAAAACCGGACTTTTCACTGGCAGTGTGACGGGTGCCACGCGTTGAGCAGATCATGCTTACCATTCCGGAGCACCTGATGATACCTCAGTTTTTATAGGGGTTCACACTGCTATTGCTTTAGTTTTGTGACGTTCTTTTTCTTTTTTGTTTATTTGTTTTGTCTTTGTCATACTGTCTTAATTGGTGTCGCTGTGAATTGCCGTGATTTTGGATTTATGATTTTAGAATTTCCCCTTTCCTCGTTCTTGCTTCGGTATTCGTTTGGCAATGTATTTAATTCCTATTCAAAACGCCTTTTCATTGGCTAAACATTTATTTTAACCAATCAAATCGGCTATCGGCTTTTTATGTATTTCCTATGGACAAAAGCTAAACTTAGGTTTCGGGTATGGAAACTCAAACTCGAGTTTCCCTACCGAAAACAAGGTTTCCCTATGGAAACTCAGGTTTAGCTCTGGAAACACTAGTTTACAGAGACGAAAACGGGTTTTCCTTAGGAATACTAGGTTTTCCTTAGTTATGCTAACTTTCGCGTGCCATACCAGTGCTACAACAGCTCCACACTCTATGTGCCAAATTGACAAAAACTCTACTCCCATTCAAAATTAAGTCTGAATTAGACTGACTCGCAGAACACGCTATCCACTTTTGGTATTATGATTTGAACTGCTCAGTGGTCTAAATTCTAAAACACAACGCGAATTAAATTGCTGTTTCTTTTTATTTCATCTGGATTATCTTATTTGAATTTGCTGTACATTTGTAAATAAAAAATGTTGATCTGTTTGAGATTGTGTGTCTGTCCAGCAATGAACCGAGAGCAGGTTTCCTGTGTATTCGAATCATGTGGGGCGAAGGGCCAGTACACGTCCCGGGAGGTCAGGTTTGTCGATCACCGAACCCTTTCTATTACATAAATTATTTATTTTCACGTGTAAGATTAGAATATTTTTTCTTCACTGGCACCAGGATTATTTATTCCCAAAATAGCCCAAGCCCAATTCCCTCTGAAAATCAAATGGTCTTCCACTAACTGTCCGTGAACATTGCACAAGGCAATCTGACTGTAAATTTTGTCCCCCTCAAAGTGTGCGCTAAATGCAAATATTGCAAAATATTTTAATTTTTTCTTCTTCATGCATTTTTTAACTTCTTATCTGGATTAATGAAATGTTTTGTAAAAAAAAAGATCCGTGAAAACAATGCAAGATTTGATCATCATATAAAGAAGTTTGCAGTTACTACCCAGCTGTATAAAGAAATTACTACCCGATAAAGAACGTTCAATCGAATATAAAGATTTCATTTTACCACTGAATATAACGCTAAAACCACCGAATATAATGAAAAATGCACCGCATATAATAATATAATGAAAAGTCTACCGCATATAAAGACAAAACCACCGTATATAAAGACAAAACCACCGAATATAATGACAAACCCACCACATATAAAGACAAAACCACAGCATATAATAACAAAACCACAACATTTAAAGACAAAACCACAGCATATAAAGACAAAACCACCACATATAATAACAAACCCACCACATTTAAGACAAAACCACAGCATATAAAGACAAAACCACCACATATAATAACAAACCCACCACATTTAAAGACAAAACCACAGCATATAAAGACAAAACCACCGCATATAAAGACAAAACCACAGCATATAATGAAAATACCACCGAATATAAATACATGTCGACCCAATATAATAAAAGTACACCATATAAGACAGCTCTGGCGCTCCATTAATTTCCCTAAATTCTATCTTCTCCTGCTCACGGAGTATATGTTTCACAGTTGATTCGTTACGCGAGAGCAAGCACAAATTATACACACTTTCTTATTAGACATTATTATCTTCGTGATCACCTTATTAATCAAGGCGTCAAAAAAAAATCCGTCTCTTCATGATTGGTCCACGTGGATTGGTCATGAAAAAAAGTTCTTAAATGGATATTGGTCCCTTACGGAAGCCCATTAGTGTCAGGTAGAGTTTTTTTTTCTAAGTCGTTATAACGACTTAGCTAACTTGTTATAACTACTTAGCTAACTCGTTATAACGACTTACTAAATCGTTATAACGACTTACTAACTCGTTATAACGATTTACTAATTCGTTATAAAGACTTAGCTTTTTAAGTCGTTTTAACGACTTAGTATTATAACGACATAGCTAACTCGTTATAACGACATAACTAACTCGTTATAACAACTTAGGTAACCTGTTATAATGACATACTAAGTCGATATAACGACTTAAAAAGCTAAGTCGTTATAACGACTTAGTATGTCGTTATATCGAGTAAGCTTAGTCGGTATAACATTTAGCTTAGTCGTTATAACGAGTAAGCTAAGTCATTATAACGAGTTATCTATGTTGTTATAACGAGTTGGTTTAGTCGTTATAACGACATACTTAGTCGTTATAACGACTTAAAAAGCTAAGTCGTAATAACGAGTTAATAAGTCGTTATAACGAGTAAGCTAAGTCGTTATAACGAGTTAGCTAAGTGTTTATAACGGCTTACTAAGTCGTAATAACCACTTAGACAAAAAACTCCACCTGACACTAACGGGCTTCCGTAGTCCCTCTTGAAGTTTCGGTCCAAACTATTTTTTTACTTCATACTGGGATGATCATAACTTTTTACTATCTACGACCTTTCGATAGAAATTGTTTCTGAGTTGCAACCGAACACTACCGCAACTGAAGGGGGGATTTGGCGCGCCATAAAACGGGTTAAACCCACCATTTCTTTTGAAATGCTTGTTCGAGTCAGGACCTTTGCTGTCGACAATATTTCAAGTCTTTTTTCCACCTGCTTTGTCTTTTTGCCTTTTGGACTTTGAGTATTGACAGATCTGTACGGTAATTTTGTTAATACCCCCATTTGCATTTTCTTCCACACCAAGAGCGGAACAAATTGCATTGATTAAATTACAAGTATACATTTTACACCGTCAGTTTAAATATGAAGACAACCACAATTAAATCCCTCTCTGAGCTCCTGACTAGAAAAAGTTTGTGAAGAGAAATGCTGAAAAACGAGTGGAGTAAATTAGATTGGATTCTAAAAATCTTTTGTAAGAATATCTATCTTCAAAGTAGCTTACATATAATACGACAATGCTAAAATGATCAAATATTAATTCATGTTTGGTGCAAGCTCGTCCCGTTTTAATGTGTTTATTGTGTGTTTGTGAAGTGGGAGTATGCACGCTCTGTTGGAATATCATACCATCGATTGCATAGGAAGTCTTTTATAACAAAACAGCATCCAAAGCCGTTTTTCCGAAAACTGACGTGCACGACAACATATTTTTATGACATATGACATCAGCATACACAGTAATAATCTACAGGGGAAAGGTCCAAAGAATAATACCATAGATGTTATGCGACAAAAACAACAAAAGCAACAACTACAATACAACACAATATGGTAGAACTTGAACAATCTAACACATATCATATAATAGTATAATTGGAGAATGAAAGTTGAAGAGAGTCTCTGAATTAAACAAACAAAAATAACGTATCAAAATGTTATGATTAATTTGTTCAATTTATTTTTTTAGAATTATTTCAATATTAGAAAGTGGACTATTGGAAATATGGAAACAACGCAATTGGCCTAATGCAGCCTACTGTAAAGAATCGTCAGTCACAGAAGCCAAGAAATTAACAATCATTGACTTACAAAGTGCCTTCTACATGATTGGACTAGGAATATTTGTAGCCATTGTGTCATTAGTGATAGAATTGATCGTAAAGAAATACAATGACTGGTTAGAAAGACAGGGTAAAAGAACAAAGACACAAATAATAAAACACGTTAGAACGGCACCTAGATTATCTGTCTCAGATATAGGAACGATAACTCGATTAAACGGATCTGGATTAAGGACATATTCAAATGATTTAGTACCAGATTTAAGAAGTAGTAGGTTAGCTGTACCTGATATTAGCATGGTTGCTAACCGAGGGAATAGAGCATCTTTACGTGGTGCTTTAGCATATATAAACACTATGCCTGGTATAGATGAAAATGAATTAGATGAATATGACAGTAACCTGACTAGATTGTAAAAATTAAAAAAGGGATTTATCAATGAATCAAAGCTTTGAAAATATAGGAAAAAAAACATTTTGACTGGGATAACATTTAAACGTTAAACGTGACAGCAGGAGTTGACTCAAAACAAATTTATTGCACAAAGAAAAAATATCGGAGAATTCTGTAATATTATGAAAAGTTTAATGTATTTTTAAAATGTAATTATTGACAAGGATTTCAAAGATTTTACGCTTTCATATTTAATTCAGAATAGCCGAGGAATAAGATTGCAGTAATGTACCGAATGTGAGACAAAAGGACATATTTATCTTCATATTATATTTGCATTTACCTTACAGTATTAACTTACATGTTTGCTATTTTCAATTTTGTACACTTTCTTCAATTACATTGACAGTTTTACATCATAGCCAATTCAATATTTTGACCCGAGTAGTCATTGTGTGGCCTGCTTAAGCAGAGTCTAACATAAGGATTACGACGTCGTATTGTGTCTTCCTGCGCCGCCTGTCATTTTTTTTCTTCTTTTTTGTATCCACAACTACTTCAATACTGCAATTCCGATTCAAACCAAACTTTAAGTATATGTTGTTCAACTGGTGCAGTCGTGCATCTAATACTTAGAATGTTGGTTTTACAGATTTAAAAGGTTCACGTAGCCAAAATATCTCATTTGTTTATCTGGTTTGTTAATCCACAACTTCATCGTAACTTTAGGTCAGATTCAAACCAAACTGAATCATATGTTTTTTCACCTGGTGAAGTTGTGAACCTGATACTTAAAAGTTTTGTTTTTTTTTTTCAGATTAAGAGGTTCAATGAGCCAAAACACCTTATTTGTTCATTTGGTTTGTTAATCCGCAACCCCATCATAACTATAAGTCAGATATCAATCAAACTTGCAGGATATGTTGTTCACCTAATAGTTGTGCATCTGAAATGTAAAAAATTGATTTTGTAGATTTTAGAGGTTTGCTGAATCAAAATAGCTCGTTTGTTTCTTTAGTTTGTTAACCTGGAACTCCTTCAAAGCTGTTAATGGGGTTAATAACATAGGTTTTAAGAATAATCAATTATACTCAATTAAAACTTTAAGGAACGAGATTTTATATGTTCACAGCGCAAAAAAAAAATGCTAATTCGGTTTTTTAATCTGCGACTCCTTCAAAATTGTCTGTTAGACCCCTGTCAAACTATCAGTATATGTTGTTTATCACATCATACTTAAATTTAAGAGGTTCGCGAAGGCAACATAGCTAATGCAAATCTGAACTCCTTGAGAAATTGAACTGATATTCTTAAAAGATTTGCAGAATATCTCCTAATCTAGACAAGCACCTGATACTTAAAATTATAATTTTTACAGATTTTAGAGGTTCACTTAGCATAAATGGTTTTCTGTATTGCAGGCGACACAAGAGTTCCTCGGAACACCCATCCTTTTTCAATTACATAATGATTTTAACAGGCCTTAACACAGAATTTTGACATTCAAAATTCACCATTGGCAATGTAGTGGTTGATCGATGTGCTTGCAAAAATATTATCATCTGAATTTAGGTAGGATAACATGGATACTGCTTAAGATATTTGAGTTGAGTTGACTGTTTGTTCGTTTTTTATTATTTGTTTTCGTCATTTTTAATCTTTTTCTCATGTTTTGCCCCTATACTGCTTAAGATATTTGTGCTGAGTGATTGTTTTTTTTTTTACTATTTGCTTTCGTCATTTTTAATTTTTTGACAAATTGTCATGTTTTGCTTCTATTGTTACCCTCTGTTTTTTTTTATTATTTTTTTTTAGATTTTTCATTTCTCATTCTTTTTATTTGAGTATTCGTTTGCAGATTTATATTTATTCTGTACTCCAGAATCCTATTATTTTAGATAAAGCAGTTTGACAGGAACACACAAGCACGTGCAAGCAACTAGCCTAAACATTTCTTTTTTCCTTTATAATTTTTATCTTTATATTTTATGGTATTTTTGGGTCATTTTCATATGAACTACTTTATATTATTTATCATTCTACAGTAAATACCAGGTATTGCAGAGAAATGAATTACGTCGTCGTTGTGAAATACATTATCGTTATCAAATATACTCATTGTCAAAATGAAGCAACAACGTTAAACTTTTTATCTCCAACAAGGACAATGACCTTATCTCCAACAGAGTGTCAATGACATGAATGAAATTTAGAATGAATCAAAAATCAATAACATCAAAGAAAAAACTGTATTCATAAGAGGTCTAAAATTTGGCTCATGGTGTCTTCAAGATGAGAAACAACAATAAAAGCTTTGTTCCATTGCTTGGTTTTATCATGTATTTGTAGAGACTTTTACCAGAAATACATCAGCAAAGGAATACCGAAGTAAGAAATTGATCCATTGGCTGTAAGCAGTAGTTTATTTACAATAGATACTATGATATATTATAAACAACTTGAAGAAATGAACAAAAAATGAGCTACTAGTCTTATATACATGTATTATAGAGTTGGCAGTGTTTTCTATTGACCTTCAAAATTTATTTTAAAACAACACTTACTTCAAATCTTAAACACAATTTCTCAATAGCAATTGCAATTAAATTTGAATGTAACACTCCAGGGGGTGTAAGCACACCATTGAATCCAACCAGAAATTTGAGTGACCACAATTTTAAACTTTATACACACCATCTGAAATTAAATAAAATGCTCTCTACAAGTTAAAAAATACGAGGATATTTATAACATAACTGCATTACTGTGATTGTTATCTGATTGAAACACAGTGGATTGAAAATAAGCGTGTTCAAGTTTGGTGTAAATTTATTTTGTTGCTCAGTATAATTGTTATCATATATAAATACGATACACACAATCATACGCAAATAACAAATCCAGGTGGTTGACACACGTTACACAGTAAAATGTTGGAGATTTTAGGTTTATATATTATACCATACTGGGTTCTAACCGTCGTCTTAGTGTGTCTGTCCCTGTATTTGTAAGTATCTACTTTCTGTTTATGTTACTATTTATAAAATCATCAATATGCACTGTAATTTACATATTATGTATTCTTGATGTAGTAGTACATTTATTGACAATTGCACTTGTTTCATAAAAAATGTCCGTCCCTCCATCTCTGCTTCCACGGTGGAAGAAGAGAGGTAGGGGCTGATAGTGCTCATAAATGTGTGTTCCATAGAGCACATTTTTGTCGCCTGTAATGTAACATGACCCAAAATTACTCCATTTGTCAATAGTCCAAGTGGCCCAAATGATCGATCGCTAGTCCAGACAGAAGGGAGATGTACTTCAAAGCTTCATAGCAAATTTACCATTATAGCATCAAGAATGCGATATAATTCTTTTGCAAAATTCAGATTGAATGACTACATGTATACCTTTTCTTTTTGTTTTTTGTTTTTTTTTTTGTTTTTTTTCTTTTGTATCTGTTTTTTTTTTTTTTTTGTTTTTTTGTTTTTTTTGTAAAAATACACACAAAATTCAAAATCCTTAAAAGTTCCACATTTTCGATTTATATTGAAATTATTTGTTAATAAAAAAGATTCCAAAAGTTTCATGAATTCCACAACTGCTACCAGCAAAAATATTTCCAGCCATATTGATCATGCAGCATTGCTAAATATGAAGATTCTTTGTCGAACTTCGTTTGACTGCATGTTTATCTGCATGATGAATGAAAGGACATGAAGTAAATGCACATGAGACAAAGTCTTTACAAAATAAATGGTAAAAGCAAGCAAAGAAACAATGCTTTTATTGTTTTTCTTCATCTTGAAGTCACCATGAAGCCTTCAACATAGAGCTTTTCTTTTACCTCAAAGTAAGTTCAAGGTGGCCCCTAGCACCGGTTTGAGCGGAATTTTTTGCTGTCGACCATTGCTACATCCATGTCTTTTTCTGGTCATGTATGCGGGATTGTCAGCAAACAATAAGTAAACTGGAAAAGTGCTCTTACAATCATTGTCATCCGTTGCCCGACAAAAACACTAATAGACAAACACAGGGCACTCATCAAGTCGATTGTAAATTTGGCATTATAAAATAGTGAGATGTGGGCACTTTAAACAGATGGTCAGAATTTTAATTCCAAATTACAAAATAAACGTGTTTGCTAATACCTTTTTACAAAGTGTGTGTGCGTTCGCGCGCGTGTGTGTTTTTACTTAAAAACGTTGAATCTTAAAAATTTAATATACTTTCAGATTGCAATATCTAAATTTTAGAAAATTTTGCTTAAAACTAAGGAGTATCTGCATCTTACATAGCTCTGTCCTTACCTGATTTTGGCTTTTTATTTAGATCTTATTGGTTTCTTGTTCTCTATCAGTTTTTACACGTTATTCGGTAATGGACTTCTGATCTGCACTGATGAGACATAAGTTGTCGAAATGATCATATGAAGAAACAGAATTCACAGTAACATCGGTATTTTGTTATTTAATATTCATACCGGCAAATAAATTCCGAAACCATGGACCAAACAGGATGTTAAGACTGATACACAAAGAGCAAAATGTAGAGGAAACATATTCGATTAAAAAAGAGAGATTCATCAGGACTTTGGAGTTGTCAACATACTGAGCCAAATTTGTTGTGTTTAAGCATGATAATATACTATGAATCTATTGAGTGATAATAGAAAATCGTTGTAAATAGTAACAATTTCAATATTGGTTGAATATAATCCTGGTATAAAATATTTTTAGACAAATATTTTTTGCCCTTAAGAAAAATGTATGCATAAGGTGTTAGGCGAATCTATATACTTTAAAGCGCCAAAAGAAGCCCATTTACATTTGTAAAGAAGCCAGTGATAGATAGTACAGGGATAGGATGTTATTAAATATGCAGAAACAAATTTACAGTATAACTTCGATATTTTGTTATTTATTACCATTGAAACAATGCCTCTGCAGGTGGAAATTTAGTCTCCGAGGGTATTCACAAACCCACTATATTACATAGCCAGTACTTCGGTGCTGGTCAGAAAACCGATTTCATCTGGAAACTTGCAATATCTAAATTTAAGAAAATTGTGATTCAAAACTAAGGAGTATCTCCCTCATGCTTAGCTGATTTTGTTTTTGTTTTTTTTCTGATAACAACCTTTTGGTAATTTCGTTTTCTATCAGCTTTTACGTATTATTTTGGTTATGGAGTTCCAAATGATTTGATTTGATCTGAACTGAAGAGACATAGGTTGTTGAAATGGCCACATGTACATGTAGAAACTAAATTTACAGTTACTTCGGTATTTTGTTATTCAATGTTCATTTAAATATGTTTCCACAATCGCCATTGAGGTATGTTTGAAATATATTCACTGCAAACAGCCTTTTTTCTTAGTTCTCTTTGCATGTGATGCTGGATACTTCAAGACATAATATTTATTGATTTCCTTTCAACAGATTCTTAAAAGTGATCTGTTGTCAGCGTCTATGGTCACGGTACAAATTTAATATGTTTAAAAGTGTTAGCTGATAAATCGGATTGGATATGTAGCTAACTTTATCTGTTACCAACCAGAAATAAGACTTCTTTAATATATGACTTGGGACAGGCGCAATTATTGCTCCTGTCTCAAGTCAGGAATATGTTGGTCATTGGCTTGTCCTTGTTTTTTTAATAAAATTTTAATTTCTTGATATTTGGATTATTAGATGTGGTTTGTTTCCATTGATTTATTCACCTTTTTTCCTTTTTGGGGCCATTTAGGGCTTGCTATATGGTGTGAGGTTCCTCCTAGATGCTTTGTTTTTGGTCGTTTTAACCTGGATATGGGACGTTGTCTTTACCCCATTTCCTTTCTTTTTCATATTCACTCTTAATAAACCAACTATATTTGGTATGAGTGAAAAAAAAATGTATGAAGGAGGCATTCTTGTTCTTAATATTTTTTAAATTTATAGGTACATGGTATGGCAGCATGGTGTATGGAGACGTTTAGGGATACCAGGACCAAAGCCTTACCCATTCCTTGGATTACTGAAACAACTCCCTGTAGATGTAAATATCCCATTATATTTTTATCGTTTTATGTTGTATTGGAGTATATTTATGACATAAACTGACACTTTCATATTAATTGCAAGTACTACATAAAGACCATTATACATTGAAAGACATTCAAACTAATGCTGGCTCATTTGAAACCCAAGGCAACAAATAACACAACTAGCACAGATCCCTCTGAACATGCATCGGACTTTTGTTATCACTTCCATGTTCTTGAAGAGTGGATATTTTCTGTTGCACTAGTAACAACGATCTTCACGTTTTACCACTTGAAAATGTGAGAAATGGGCAGGGGCAGGAAATTAATTCTAATTAATCCTTCTATCCTTCCCAGTAATACCGCACGTGTACCAATGGTATTTACATTGCATCGGACGCGACGTTTCCCCCAAAATGTCTACAATGGTTCGATGTCAAGCTTTCCTTATATGTATAATTGCATAGACACCACCATTTGACAGGCCCGGCACGAACAACATGTAGACGTAGTCCCTGAAAACCGATTTAGGCGCCGGGGGATATTACTGGTAAATATACATGTTGTTCGAAGGAAGATAGATATTCAAGAAAGACCATTGTTTCATGAGCAAAGTTCGAGTTAAAGTAAATTGAGTTGCTGGATTGTAAAAAAAATTATCTATGGTCTTTGTGCAATGTATCATTGTTTCTTTTCAAATCATTTAAACTGCATTTTATATATATGTTCTTAAGTTTTTATTTACAAAAGGTGTGCACTGGGCCTGTCCTGGTAAAATAGAAAGAAACACGGGTCAGGTTCTTCAAAAGGACATACCGTTACAATTGATGATGGTATAAATTGTGTTATTTATGAAACACACACGTACTTCAGAAATTACTCTGTTTTTTTTTTATTTTATTTTCTTGCGTGTTCTTTTGACAGGGATTTGGACCTACCGACTTTAATCTGATCAAAAAGTATGGCAACGTGGTCGGGTATGTATTTTTGATGAAGTATACATGTATAATTAATACAACAAGAATTTTCCTATCGTGTTATTTAGTAATAGACAGATAGATAAACATATATTATTCCTAAGTCAATGAGGAAAAGGGGGACGAACTCTTAATAACCCCCCTTAGAAAGTCTCTATGTCATTCAATAAAGGAATTTATTCATAATACCGTAATACAAAGAAACAGACACTTAGAGAGCATTTGTATTTTGCCTTTTAAGGTACTCTAATGCATTTTCTTGCAGTACGTGTATAGGGACCTCGTTCAAACCAGCATTGTTTTTGAGGATGTGACAATGGACATTCACAAAGAAAGCACAGCAGTTTTTGCTTCTGTCAAATTATCTCCACAGTAAGAGTAATGAAGATAGATGTCAATATTATTGATATTGAAAAAAAAATGTGCATACTTTTATTTGAGAAACTGATTTTTTTTTCATTTATGACAAAATGGTATCAACTTTTTTTGAAGTGTAACGAATATTGCTCATGAATATATATAAAAAAGTTACCTTAGCTGAAAGGTCATATTCAATCCTGTCAGTGTGGCGGATATCGGGGTTTGGATAACATATTGACTACATCTGTCTTCTTTATTTCAGTGTTTATCAGGGAACTCGTCCTACTCTAATTATTGCCGATCCAGATCTGATCCGTGATTTGTTTATCAAAGAATTCACTAATTTTACCAATAGATCAGTAAGTATATAGGTCTATCGCGAATCTGAAAGAATTGTTAAAGATGTGTTTAATTCATTTCCTTAATTTCCTTCATACATTTTTGTAAAGCTCATTTGAAAAAGAAAGTAAATATTAATAATTACCAACGAACTTTATGGCTGTCAATTTACAACTTGAAAAAGGGTACATACAGTACCCTTATTATCGCAGTTGCTCCATGCAATAGTAGAATGACATATTTTAACATCTTGAACCATCCGTGTGGATCTTGCATGGATAATTTATAAACATAATGGGAGTTTTATAACCTTGTAAAATTGATTGGGCAATTATTTCTTAAATAATTTTTTTATATAGGAAACTAAACTAAGTTTAGTCTTTCGACAAAACCCATCGACAAAACGGAACTTGAAAAGTATTTACTTTATATTTTTTTTGCTTACATTTTCATTAAAACCCTTCCTGCCTTTACAGGACAATGATTGCATGTAAATATATGATTGTAATACTGTTTCAGGATGTTATTGAACCCAGTGGTTTCTCTGCCAAGTCTGTGACTATCGCGAGAGATGATTACTGGAAGTTTTTAAGAAGTAAAATTTCCCCGACATTTACAACAGGAAAACTGAAAAATGTAAGTTTCTTAACGTTGAACAAAGTAACCTCCTGACATCGGTAAGCAAAGAAACTACACTGCTATGGCTGGAAATCACAAAAAAGGAAAGACAAAAAAAACCATCGACAAAAACAAATAATGAAGTTCCACAGCAGTGGTATACACTTTGTAGTATTAATGAAATCGAAGATTGATAAGTATAGAAATATGCAAAAAAGGGACAAAGACCAGCCATAGAAAAAAAAACTATGCACGAAGGAGATACCCCAATTCTTTGTTATAAATAATGAAGGCATTTTCTTATTATGAAGATAACGGTTTGGTTTTATAACTCTTCTTAGAGTTTTTAATTGTACATTTAATTGTAAAATGTATTTTCTAGTTTCGTTAGAAGTTAACATTTTTATTTAATATTTGATACAGATGATGCCACTGATTCAAAAATGCTGTGACGATCTAGTAGAGAATATATTACAACAATCATCAGAAAATAATTCTGTAGTAGACATGAAACAGTAAGTTATGATCTGCTCTTAGTTGTAGCCGGTTGTTGTGGTTTTCATGCTTCAATTTATTCACTATGCTGGTATTTACCTCCTCATTATTGTGGACTCATTTTAATTTTCTCTGTTTAGATTTACATTGAGTGCACTACAGATAATGTTTATTCTTTGTTAACTTTTACACATATTCTTATAATTTTCATTTTCATTATCTTTCATGTGTAACCAAGTTTTTGTGGATTCCCATGATTTACTTATTTTGAGTAAAGAGAATATAAAAACACTTTAAATTCAATAATCGAAACTCGAGGGTTGAATACTCAAATCAAACACAGTATACTTTACTTTCTAAATTATTCGTTATGGATTGACGGTTCGGTTCTCACTTACTTTATAAAACTTTGATTTATCACTAGAACAAAATGATATTAGTATAAGAAATCAAACCATAGTACAATTTCATTACATGATTAATATGTGTTATTTAATTTTAGAATATCAAGTGGATACACAATGGATGTTATTTGCAGTACATCCTTTGGACTGCAAGTAAATTCCCAAAAAGAGAAAGATAATCAGTTTGTTAAATATGCCAGACAGGCAATGAGAACAGAGGTCAAAGCATTGCCAATGGTTATATCCAGTAAGTAGACCATGAGTACAATGGTCAAAGTATTACCCATGGTCATACATAGTAAATAGATAAGCTATGAGAACAGATGTCAAAACATTGCACATGGTTCTATCTAGTAGGTACACAGGCTATGTATCAAATGTCAAAGGCTGGCATTAGGTTCTATCTAGTGAGAAGATAGGCTATGAAAACAGGTCGAAACTTTGCCTATGGTTCTATCTAGTAAGTATACAGGCTATGAGAATGGATGTTAAAACATCGCCTGTTTCTCTATATGGTAATCAGACAGGCTATCAAGGCCTTTATCTAGTAAGTTATCAAGCTATGAAAACAGAGGTAAAATCCTTGCCCATGGTCATACACGTGGTATCTACGTACTCTACTACAATACTCTAGTAAGTGGAGAGTGTGTGAGAACAGAAGAAAAACCTTGCGTATGCCTTAAACTGGTAAAGAGACAGACTATGAGAACAGAGGTCAAAGCATTGCCAATGCTTCTATCAAGTAAGTAAACAGGCTATATGAGTACAAAGGTCAAAGCCTTGCCAATGGTTAAAATCTAGTAAGTAGACAGGCTATATGAGTACAAAGGTCAAAGTATTACCCATGGTCATACCTAGTAAATAGATTGGCTATGCGAACAGATATCAGAACATTGCCCATGGTTCTATCTAGTAGGTACACAGGCTATGTATCAAATGTCGAAGACTGGCATTAGGTTCTATCTAGTGAGAAGATAGGCTATGAAAACAAGTCACAACTTTGCATATGCCTTAAACTGGTAAAGAGACAGACTATGAAAACAAAGGTCATAGCATTGGCAATGGTTATATCTAGTAAGCAGACAGGATATATGAGTACAAAGGTCAAAGTATTACCCATGGTCATACCTAGTAAATGGATTGGCTATGCGAACAGATATCAAAACATTGCCAATGGTTCTATCTACAAGGTACACAGGCTATGTATCAAAAGTCAAAGGCTGGCAGTAAGAAGATAAGTTGATAATAGATGATAACAGAGGTCATAAGTGGTTCTATGGTTATTTCTAGTATGACAACAGAAGCTAAAACCTTGTACATTGTTCTAGCTAGTAAGTACAGGCTATGAGAACAGATGTAAAATCATTGCCCGTGGATTATCCGGTAAATAATAAGGATACATGTATAAAAACAGATGCTTAACCTTTATGTTTTATTTTCAATCTGAAAAGTGAACAACCAGGATGTACGTTAAGAAATGAACACAAAAATTAAAATACAGAAACCAGAGTTAAGTTTAGTTCTACAGATCTCCGGTGATGTAATTTTGTTTTGTTTTGTAACTCAGTCAAACAACTGCTTTTATTTAACAAATAATTTCACTTTCTGTTTATCAAAAGAAAGCACTAGCTTTCTCTGTTCAATTCAAGTATTGGCTTCTTTTAATTTTTTTTCGCTATTTGACAAAAGCAATGGATTTCTGTGCCTTATAAGAGTACTGTCTTTCTGCTTACTCCGTGATAATATTCAAATACCTGTGTAATGTGGAGGTTTTACTATTTAAGTCAAGCAAGTCTTAATGTTATTATAAATCCACTGCTTTCTCTACGTTTATCTAATAGCAACTAAAGTGTCTGTTTGATAAATTAAAGCATTTTCGTTCTTAGTGTAATCAAATGACCTGTTTTTCCAAAACCAAAGCACAAGCACATGTTGGTCTATGTAAAATTTTCACGTATCTGTGTACCAAATCCAAACATCGGGTTTTTCTATACGATTCCAACAAACCGCTCAAGTTTCAAGTTATCTGATTGAAATCTCTCACTTGCTCCCCCTTTTCTGATATGTTGCGGCATCGGATCAGACAAAATAGAGCAAGTGAGAGATCTGATTTAAATCAAATTGATTACCGAAATGCCACTTTTTGACGATAATTATAAAAGGCTATATATAACATATTCTTATGTTAAAACATTTTGTTCGTTCAAACTTGTGTATACTACGTCTATATATTATGTCCTGTGCTTAATGTTATTGCTTATATTTCAGTGACATTCCCGTTTATGAAGAAGCTAATGGCGATCCTGTTCAAATCTCCAGCATTTGGTGGCACTGAAGATTTTTTCAAGAAAGTTGTGCACGATATATTAATGGACAGACGTGAACATCCAAGGGTAAATTAGTTTTAAATAGATGTTGTCAGGTCAAACGGGATCTTTTTTTTTGTTTCTGCTAAGCAGTTTCATATTACTGTTACTGGCGAATACAAGTTACAGAAAGAAATTACCGAGCGTAACATATTTCAGAGCTTAGAAGTATATCTGTATTGCTTTTTAATTGTTGGTTTATTTCACAATAAAGAAACGGGATAGAGAAAGGGGAGGTTTTGGTACCCATAAACACTACGACCAAGTACAATCTATCCCCATTTTGTCGTTGTTTCCCATTTTGTCGTTGTTTACGTTTATCATTTGTCTTGTATTTGTGATTTTCTAGTGCACTGCCCTAGTTGATTGTTTTTTTTTCGGCTATTGTAGGTATTGCCTGTTAACTATACTGCTTTTTAATTTAAAATGGAATACGCATACTATGAATGCAAACTCTACAAATTCTTGTGATATTTAAAGAAGGTTCTTTAGATAAGATACAACATATTTTCTCCCAGTATTGATATCCATACATGCTTCTCTTAAAATATAGTTCATTGTTATCAAAATTAAAAAACCACAAAGGTACAGTGCAATGATTTGAATTTTTACGAAGGAAAGGATTATCTCCTTTGTACAATAGTCTCTATTGATATCGACATGTTATATCAACTTATGAATATTTTTCGCGTAAGCAGTTCTGGACTACTATTCTTATACTTTTGTTTGGTCTTATATTGCAACATGTATTAATTTACCTGTGTACCATGATTCTCTTCTATATGTTTTTAGAGTAGTAAAGATTTTATTGAGCTTGTCTCTGAAGATGTAAAACCTGGGCAGCAAGAAGAAAAGGGAGTGTCGCGCTTTCATAGTAGAGGTAATTTCAGTTAATATTTTCCAGATCCCTTTTCATTACTATTGAAGTCATTAATCACTTTCAGTCTCATGTTGTTATGAGCAATTTAAAATGTTGGCAGAAATTTTAGATGACAATGTTCTAATAGAAATTCAAAATGTGTTGCTGGAAAGTTATGTTATTGTGAATACGGCCATATAATCGACACTGAATGCATTTAGGATTACAAAAAAGTAACATTGCAGTTCTATTCCTTGTAAAACTGTTGGAGTAATGAAAGATTTACTACCCATGATGGGTTTAATCATTGTAGTTTTACCATTAGTATCTTCTTCTCTTCTACCATTTATTTAAGGGTTATTTTCTATTTAAAAGGAAAAAAATATCGATGAGACATTAACCAATAAACGTGGCCTAACAAAACTCAAGTAATATTGATTATAACTTTCCAGGAGTACTTACCAATGAATTGTTCAATCTTTCTGGAAAAAAAATTGACCTTCACTAAAAACATTGGCTATACAGATGATGTTTGAATCTTATTCCAGGACTGACAGAAGACGAAGTTGCAGTAAATTCACTGATATTTTTCTCTGCTGGGTTTGACACAACAGCTATAGCTGTTTCGTTCGCTGCCTACTGCCTAGCAACAAACCCAAAAATACAAGAAACATTGATTGATGAAATTGACTCATGCGTTGGAAAGGTAAATAAATTAAAAAAAAATTACAATATCAGTAGGTTTTGTTTAACAACAAAATCAAATCTCTTCATACACAGAAAGTTTCATGTCATGAGTGTACATGGCAGAATAATATTTAAACTCATCAAGTTTTAAGTCTTCACCATTATGCGAAGAAAAAACATCATTGAAATATCCAGAGATACGCTCAAACAACATGAACAAAATACAAGGTATTGCATATAACAAAAGTCTCAGTAGCAAATTTTATCCATACATAAAATAACAAGGGAGTAAAACATATTTGTTGGCTCCTGTTTATCTTCATATACTTGTCAACAATGAATGTTTGCTCCATAAACCTGTTCAATTTGATTCGGTTTGCAGCAGCTCATTCAAATGTGGTCATATTTATTCTAACTGTGATCCAAAAAGGTGACCGTTCTTCTTTAATTTGTAAAGTTTGATTCAATTTGCTTCATACTTTTTATTGGTTTCAGAGTAGAAAGCCAAAAATACATTTTCTGTAGGTGCCGTTTTAAAATGTGTTTATGTTTGTTTTCTGGTCTGAACAAAATAAGCAATCATTGTGATTGACATCTTATAAATATGCCATTTTCACAAAAACTTCATGACAGGGTTAATAATTTTATCATGAAAATAGAATTGGAAAGAACACTCAAAAATATTAGCCACACAAATGTTGAATTTATAATACTGTTACTTTTAAGAAGTAAGTAGAAACCGGTTATATACTCCCAGAAAGTTAGTGTACAATACATGATATAAATAACATAACAAAAATGAATTCGTGTTCCTAAAAACGCACGTGTCAACAGCACTGTTAATGTTGAAGAATTCCCGAATTCCATTCTGAAATGGATAAAGTCTAAACATAATTTAAAAAAAGATAATAGTCATTAAGTGCCTACAATGGCCGACATACAAATCACAGCACACAATCCAGCATGAAAAAATGAAAAAAAATAAATAAAGCAAAACAAAATATATGGTACATACCTAGAAAGTACCATGTGGTTCTGGAGAAAGTGCGGATCATAGAGTCATATCCCTAAAACGAAAAAATGCAAAATGAAAAAGTCAAATTATAGCTTGGAAATATCGACAAATTTAACCAGATAAACATAAAATTCGTGATGCATATCTGAAATATTTGTATTGAAGTACTCCTCAACATTTGGTTGAAGCTGTTCGGAGGACGCAGATAATGCTAAATTTTAATGACACGCAGGCAAAAGGCTAGCAACAGATAGTAATGCATGTGTGTCGATCTCGCGGGCGATATGACAGTTGCATGCTGTAAAATTTAGAGAACGTTTAATTTATATATATATCTGTAAAAAGTAATAAAATTGTAATTACTTATAGGGAGTTCCTCAATACGATGTAGTCGTGCAAATGGAGTACCTGGAAAAGTTTTTATCAGAAGTTTTACGTTTATATGCACCTTCCACTAGGTAAGTTTTAGTAAATTATTTCAAAAACATGACACAAAAACAGTTTATATGTACTTAAAATGCCTCTTGTACATATGTAGGAAAAATGAAAGGATATGGAGTGAATGTACATGTGACAAAAACGCACACGATACATAGAAAACTCCAGTTTATCAAGGACAGGGCTTTTATTCCTGTCTACATGTACCTTTTTATTATTTGTGGTATGCAAAACCTTGAGAGCAAAATCTATTTAATTGATTTAGAAAAAATATTATATTTTCATTACTGCCGATTACATCTGTATTTATTTACAAGCATGCAGTCAAAATTGGTGTCTCTCGATGATATTCATACTATATTGAAAGAAGTTAAACAAACCTATCACTTTTTTCTAAATATCTGCCTTTCCCAGATCATCATCATTTTTCAACGCTTAAATGCTAGCTTCAATGTTTCAAAAATGAACGATTTCGTGACATTTTTATCATATTCATAGTACTGAAGGCACTTAAAAAATAACAAAATACCGATGTTACTGTGAATTTAGGTTCTGCATATGCACATTTCGACAATTTATATCTCATCAGTGCAGATGAAATCAAAATATTTGGAAATCAATGAACCGAAATATGTGTAAAACTGATATAGAGCAAATTACCAATAGGATCTAAATAGGAAAGCAAAAATCAGCTACGGACAAAGCTATGCAAGAGGAAGATACTCCTTAGGTTCTAACAAAATATTCTTACATTAAGATATTGCAAATTTTCAAATAAAATCGGATTTCTGGCCAGCACCGAAGTACTGGCCACTGAACTGAATCATTTAATCTCAAAATTGTCTATTTGCAAGAAAGCGTTTCGTTCATCCAATACTGAAAATTCAATTACAGAGAGATATTTTAGAGGGATCATTGCTGGGTCTGCCAAGTGCACGACAAAACTCCTTTCTACGCTCATAACTTCATTACTTACTGCAGTCAAAGATGGTTAAATATATATAGTGATAAGATATACTTCATAGACGGAGTGAATCAGATGTGGATTCTAAAAGACTCCAAAGACTTATTAGAATATTTATCTTCTACTGAACTCAACCACTGCAACAGTTCAAAACATTCGATTTTTCTACACTGTAAAACACATGATTAACTAAAGTCAGCTCTCCAGAATTTATCAGTCTTCCTGTACTAAAAAGGGCGAAAACAGATTATTCATATTAAGTGATAGGGAAAAGCAGGGCCCATTTTGTTAAACATTACACTGGATCACACAAAAGGCATAAAGGATGTCATCGCAATGCTGGAATTCTTGATTTAACATATTTGCAGAATTTGAAGGACAAGTTTTCCAGAGACAACAGAGATACCTATGGGGACTAATTGTGCATCATTTTAAGCAGATTTAAGCTTCTTAATTCGTATGAAGCCAGGTTCATACAAAGACTAGTTCAGAAGCAAAAAGATAATACGCTAGCCAAGTCCTTTAATTTCAGCTTATATAAATGATGTTATTTCATTAAACAATCCTCAATTTAAAGATAACCTCCATCTTATATTCCCAAATGAACTCGAAATTAAAGAGACCACTGATAAACCATCATCAGCGTCATACTCGAACTTACACCTCCACATTGACGACTCTGAACGTAAACGACAAGCATAATAATTTTGACTTTCCAATAATTAACCTCCCGTTGTTGAGCAATAATATTCCCAAATCTCCGGAGTATGATGTCTACATTTCACAACTCATTCGCAATATTTATGCCTGTATATTTATGCCTGTAGTTTGAACAGCAACCATGTCAACAGGGCAATAATACAATCACAAAAGCGTATACATCAAGGATATATTTAATCGCTGTTGCAATTGTCACTACAGTAGTTTTACTGTCGTCACCGTAATTTGACAGACCGTAACAATGTTTCTACTTCACAGATAAGACAAGATATATTTGGTTAGATCCAGAGTTTCGGAGTTAATTACTGACAAAATACAGACTGAGACAAAACGGACTTTTCACGGGCAGGGTCACGGGTATTACGCTTGGAGCAGATCATACTTACCCTTTGGGAGCACCTGATGATACCTCAAGTTTTTGTAGGGTTCACACTATTGATGCTTTAGTTTTGTGGCGTTCTTGTTCATTTTTGTTTCTTTGTTTTGTCGTTTTCATGCTGTCTCAACTCGAGTTGGATGTGAATTGCTGTGATTTTGAAATTTCCCCTTTTCTCATTTTTGCTTCGGTATTCGTTTGTTGATGTATTGGGACATATACAAAAACAAAAACTTGCGACAAGGCTATAAATATAATAATGTACAGGAAAGCTCTTGCGACTTAGTCCAACATAACTTTCATGGAATTAAAAACTCCAACCTTACTTTCATTGATTTAAAAAATGCAAGCACATCACACTCCAAAAAACCAAAAGAAAATCAGCTAAAAAATAGATATTCGGAATAGAGACATGGTCATCTTTAAACTGTATAAATAGATATATATCTATTGAGGAAAATAATAGTCAAAAAGGTCATCTGATGTGTTTAATACAGAGAAAGGGGTGATATAGGGAAAATGTATGTCATCTCAACGCAGAAAATTATTTTAGATTTTTTAGGGAAGCCAGGGACAACATTACAATGCATGGTTGGTTTATACCAAAAGGAACAGATGTTACTGTATCAATATATGCATTACATAGAGATCCGCAGTACTGGCCAGATCCGGAAAAATTTGATCCTGAAAGGTCTGGTTTTCGTATTATCGATATCTTACCTGGAAGTTTTGATATATCTGTTTCTTCATTTACAACTCATCGTTGCAGACTAAATGTACAATTTATCGGATATATGAAGAAAGTTTTTTTCATAGTTTTTAACAGTATATAAAATTTGTTCCAAGAGATTATTTATTTCAAAGTTGAAATTAGTTAGTATCAGGGTATCAATACCATTACAACAATAAAATAAAAAGGATAACAGGAAGCAACTACAATGGCTAAAAATACAGTCACATGCCACAATGTACCAAGGAAATGAACAATAAAAACAACAAATGAAAGACAAAAGATAAACGTAAACAATGTATTTACAATTAAAAAAAATTACTGAAATGGGGGTATCAGAAGTTGTTCTGGATACATTTATGCGTTATCCATGTGATATGTCTATCGGAATCATTAACCAACCACCTTCAAAACATTTGTCGTACCTATACGATCTCGGTATTACTTTACTACGCAAATAATTTCATTCTTCATTTCAAACATTTCTGGCCAATGGGGAGAGGGAAAAATGTGATGTCACTATAGGACCGAGGAATCAAAAACAAGGAAAAGTGACATCACCGGTCCATATCCACATACCCATCTTGGAAAAAGTAACGGAACGCTACTTTTTTCCTATTTATTTCTTGTAAAATAACATTAAAATTATTTATAGAATAAAAAAGATAACAGGAAACAACTACAATGGCCGAAAAAAAAATAGCCACATGCCACAAAGTAAATAGGAACTTCACAAGAAAAAACCCACAATAAGAATACAAAAGACAAACGTAAACAACGATAGGAACTCGGGACAGCGGCACTAGCAAAAGCCAGCGGTAAGGTTAAACCGGTTTATGGGTACCCAAACCTTGTTTTTCATATCGGATTTCACTGAAATTAAGAATGTCAAGAAGTTAAGTAATAAGTGTCTATTTGGACACAATTTCATGCAGCTTTAAAGAATAAATGATTTAAAAACATTTAAGTTAAAAATTTAGGCTCGAAATTTCCTAATTATTAAAGTTAAATAATTAAATACCGAAGTAACTGTAAATTTTTTTTCTGCATATGGGCATTTCGACAATTTATGTCTCTTTCAGTGCAGATATAATCTAAAATCTAAATATTTGGAAGACCATAAACTCAAAAATGTTTAAATTGATAGACAATAAAAAACCAATATGAAAGCCGATATCAGCTAAGGACAGAGCTTTGTATGTAGATTATGACAAATTAACAAAAATGTTGATAAAAATAAAATTAGCTTCCGGGTCAGCACCGAAGTCCGACAAATTGGTTTGTTAATACCCTCGGGGGTTACCAGTCCACCAGCAGAGGCATCGACCCAGTGGTAACAAATAACTACATACCGAACTTACTGTAGATTTTTCCTGCATATGTTAAATATTACCTCAAAGTTTTGCTACCTGTTTAAATTGCCGATTATCTGCAAATACAGTTCAGAAAATTATACAGAAATAAACAAATAAACAACATAAAATTTTGTGAATATTTCATTGAAATCGTATAAGAATTGACTTCACAATAAGTTTCTGAAAAGGTGTAGTTTTTCATGCAGCAAAAAATCTTAGCGTGACACTTTTAATGAAATATGCAAGAAAAAATCTTAGCGTGCCATTACTTTAGGTTTTCTGTTAATAAAAAAACTCAATCGAAAAATAAGGATTACTGGTTTGCTATTGATGTTTCAGGTTCTATTTGTTATTTCAATTGATTATTCCACATTTGCAAAATAAATTATGACAGGATATAAATATAAGCTTCACACAGATAATTATATTTTATAATTTAATATTAATATATTTCAGATTCACAGTGGAAAACAAATCCAAACGTCCTACTTATGCCTACCTACCTTTTGGAGTTGGGCCACGTATTTGTGTTGGAATGAGGCTTGCCTTATTGGAATCTAAAATGGCTATTGTTACCATGTTACAGAAATTTAGATTTGTAACCTGTAAAGAAACAGAGGTAAAACTTATTTGAACAAGGCCAATTAATTGTATTTTTGGGATATTTATAAAATACAAAGTAAACAAACAAATGGAGTGCAAAATGCTATCTTCTGTGTTCCCTTGTGCACGTTATTGAACCTCCAATGTTAATGCTTAAATGATCATATTTCATTTGTAAAAACAAATTAGATTGTTCATTCATATTTAACATCATTACCTAAAAAACACGCAGAATAATTGAATTTGTAAACTTATTAGGTTTCCACCGTGTATAAAGGCCTCAAAGGGAAAAACTAGAATGATCATATCTCACATTGACAGAACAAAATATTTGGTCATAACATTTTTCTAAAAACCATTTGGATAAAAACGTATTAAGCAAAAAAGCTCCTCAACATATTGAACTTTTATTAACATATTTGAGTTTTTTTTTCTGACTGAATTAAAAAAAAACCTTGTAGGGTCACATAAAGAATCTTCAACCCGATTTCTGTATATATCACAATGATTTATATAGTTTGGTTAGAAACTTTGGGTAAAGAAGTTATTATTAATTAGATAATTGTTCATAAAAATTCTTATTTTTTTCAGATTCCAGTAATATTGGAAAAGGGATTTCTAATAAGGGCTCAGAATGGTATAAACCTAAAAGTTGAGAAACGTTAGCATTAATGTTACATTAAACCGGTAAAATGTAATGCTATGTCAAGCACTGCAGGCCGTAGGTCTGAATGTGCATTCTTCAATATTTGTATTTGAAGGCGTCTGAAATAAAGTCGTTTCTGCAAACTGTATTTGTAATAGCTTGTCTATAGAGGTTTTGTCTATAAATGAATATTTGTATACATGTAGTAATACCTGATTTGTATCACAGCCAATCCGTGTATAGTAGGATATAACCGGAAAATCATTTACATGCCCACATTCAGGATACAGCTCTTTATCAGAAAGTAAAGTTAGTATGGTGAGGAATGACAGAAAGGTGCGGATAATTTGATTTTCTAAAAGTTATTACCAAAATTCCCTTACTTGTAAGACGGCAACAAATTTTAATTTTTTTTCTTTAACTCTCAATTTTATTATTTCAAAGCAGGAAAATGCTTTCTGATAACAACCAGAGACTCCCAGGAGCCTGTATCGCTCACCTGTCTTTCAGTTGCCACAATCAAGGTAATATTGTAAGTTATACAGTTGATCTTCAGTTTCTCTAACTTTCGTAGCTCGAACATCACCAATATCTTGAACTGTATTTAAAGTCTGATCATGTTTTACTATATTCCTTTGCTGGGCTTATTTGACAAAAAACGTTCTTGCTAAGGACCACTTTCGACACCAGATTTGAAGTCGAGACGACATTTTGTAAATGGCAGTCAACAAATAATTTTCAACATTGGTTTTGAATTCGCAACATCAATATCTATTTTGAAACCAAATTTCATTAAAATCGGACAATGTTGAATTTTCCGGCCTTTTTTGGCGGCCATTTTAAAAATGGCGGTCAACGAACAATTTTTAACATCAGTTTTGAAGTTACGACATCAAGACCTATTTGGAAACCAAATGTCATTGAAATCGGACAATGTTGAATTTTCCCGCCCTTTTTGGCGGCCATTTTGAAAATGGTGGTCAAGGAACAATTTTCAACATCAGTTTTGAAGTCGCCAAAGAATGGAAAACAATTCAACATTTTACACTTAATCTTCATCTTCTATAGTTTTGGAAATAAAAGACGAAAAATACGAAAATTTTAAAAATTCGGTGAAAAAAGGGCAATAACTCCTACAAGGGTTTATGGATTTTCTTTATAATTTCAGGGTGGGTAGATCTTGATATGCTTAACATTTTTGCAATGTACACTTGACCTCTATCTTGTACACTTTTTGTAATAAAAAATAAAAAATGCAAAAATTTTGAAAATTTTAAGGAAAAAGGGCTATAACTCCAAGATGGGTTTCAGATTTTCTTCAAAATTGCACAGTGGCTACATCTCATCATGCTGATCATTTTTACCCTGTCAGATTTTTGATATCTGTAACGGTTTTCGAGTTATTACCATAAAACTGCAATTTACCCCCTATTTTCTATTTTTAGTAACGGTGGCCATGTTTTTTGACCTGCGGCCATGAAAATTTCAAATTTGAAACTAGATACCTAGTAATGATTCACTTAAAGTTTGGTTGCAATTGGCCCTGTGGTTTCAGAGGAGAAGATTTTTGAAAGTTAGCCAATGACGGACGGACGGACAAAGTGATGGCAAAAGCTCACCCTGGCATAGCCAGGTGAGCTAAAAACTTATGCAAATTGAAAATAAAGCAAAAAGTTGAAGTGCTTAAGTTACATGAATGTGTTGACTAACCAATATTTTCATTTTTTCGAAAATATGAAAATATAAGGCCTACGTCAATCCCAGGAGAACGCAGATACTTTAACAACAAACAATAACTAGTATTTTACAAGTATATCCTTTTGTGAAAACCTTTTTGAAAACTAATTTCTCTGAATTTATGCCCGGTATGACATTTCTTCTCTAATGTGTACGGGATTTATGATCTCACAAGTGTTACGAGTAAGTAACAATGAAAGGATGTGGAGTAAATTCACATGAGACAAACATGGTAAAACCAAGCAATGGAGCAACGCTTTTTATTGTTGTTTTTTTTTTTCATCTTGAAGTCATCATGATGTTTTCAAAAATTACCTTTGCTAACACCTCACAGTAAGTTTAAGACAGCCAATAGCACTGGTTTGAACGGAATTCAATGTCGAGAAACGCCACATGCATGTATTTCTTTGTTCTTGGATGCGGGGTTGTGTCTGTAAAACAGTAATCAATAGTTTTATTCCTGCATGCGCGTTTTTAAATAGTACTACTACCTTTTGCGAGTTTCATTAAATTAAAAAAATATCATATAGGATAAAATGATCTTAAAAATAAATGACAGACTTAAAGACGACCAGGCCACAGGGTGATCCATATGTTCTCCATTCTTTTCATATCAAATCAACTTGGGATTTTTAGCAAGTGAATTCCGCTAAAACCGGTGCTAGGGGCCGTCTTGAACTTACTATGAGGTAGGAGTGCTTGCTCTTGATGAAGGCCTCATGGTGACTTCAACATGATGAGCAACAATGAAAGCGTTGTTCATTTACTAAATCTTGCCATGTATTTATAGGGATTTTGTTCCATGTACGTTTACTCCATATCCCTTTATTTATTCATTGTTGAACTGACTTCAAGATTCTAAAACAATTTTTTTTCTTGAAAGATGAAATATCGGATAAGATTTACCATGGCAACCATCTAATTTAGATAAATATGATCAGGGATATATTTTGAAGCGCCATCCTGTCTTAACGAGAACGTATCAGCTAGTATCTATTTGTATGTATAAATTCAAACATGACAGGAGGTAATGCTTATATATACAAACATAACTTATATTCAAATTCACTGTCAAGCAGTTCATTTCAATTTATACTCTCAAATTGTGTTTATACGAAATAATCCTCATTTTGAAGGACATATAAAATGGCATTTGTCCAGTCTGTACACAAGGAACAGACTCCTGTTTATTAGCTCACCTGGCCTAAAAGGCCATGTGAGCTTTTCTCATCACTTTGCGTCCGTCGTCTGTCGTCCGTCCACAATTACAAAAAAATCCTCTCCTCTGAAACCACTCAGCCAATTTTAATGAAAGTTTGGTGGAATGTTCCTTTGATGGTCCTCTTCCAAAATTGTGTCCGATGACCCCGCCCTCAAACCAAGATGGCCGCCAGGCTAAAAATAGAAAAAANGTAAGCTTGGACACACAATTTCCACAAAGAACTGCTTACGAATTTTAAGTCTGAACGCATTAGTTACATCTATTTGCGATTTTCAATTTCAATGCGCACAAGTTTCTAACTTATCCAAAGTTTGCTGTATTTAACACAAGAGTTATAACTTGTGCGCACAAGCTTCTTGCAGCATTTTCACACGAAATAACAAATACAAAAATGTATGCACGAGTTATTTTTAGATGAATATTTTCTAAGAGTGAACGGATTGAAAAATAGGGGTGTAGGGTGTCTGTAAGATAGTACTCGTTGAACATAAAAAAAGTTAACTTTCTTTTTGAATCAATTATGTGAATGGCAAAGATAATCATTTTTGCGGTTTGAGGATGTAAGAGGTAACAAAAGTTGATTTGAGAAAAAGTATCAATAATCAAGCCCGTTCTCGGAATATATCGTCCGGATTTGTCATCTTAATTCGGTGGACTGCTGCCGTCACGACTTATCAGAATGAACCATATTCACTGGGCCCTAGTTGCAACGCGAGAATTTCCACATTTTAATGTCAATGGCATTTAATTTGTATTTGATACAATTTAGTGGCTTATTTCTCTGAATACAATATGCCAATGTCAGGAGTAATGCATCTAAGTTCTAGAGTGATGGGGGGGGGAGGGGGTATTCCCAAATATTTTCCTATATATAAGCTCGACCTATTTTTGATGGGGGTCAAAATGTTTGTGTTTGATATTGGGGCTTCAGATATTTTCAGGTATTTTTGGGGTGTAAAAATCAGTATTTTTAGGTATAAAAATATGCAGTATTTTCAGAACCTCAAACACAGTGATGAAACTTCATACCATTTTTATCTTATTTTTGAAAAAATTCTCAGAAACGTATTTTTATACGGGTAAAAATGCATGGTATTTTTGGGATTGCATTTCACTGTCAGGTATTTTTTGAGTGCATATTAACAACAGGTATGTTTTGGGGTATTATTTGAAAACGGTATTTTTGCGGATGTTATAGAATTTCTCTACCGAGCCTATGTAGCGACCTCCCGTTGGGTTTGGGGTTTCCTCACCGTTCATTGAATATCTTATGGTGGCTTTGAGTTGTTATTACTCCCCTTTGGGTCGTTGTCTCTTTGACACATTCCCCGTTTCCCTTTTTTTTTCCTATAAGTTTTGAGAGTAACCCTCCTGAGCCTAGGTCCTTGTGAAATTTTTTTCAATAATATACATTTTTCAGTCTACCTTTCATTCTATCAATATGGCAAAAGAGTATGGCGCTCTTTGTAGGTAAAACCGAGTACACATATATACTTTGATTTTAAAATCGTGGGCCAGTGCAAACGTTGGGCAGACTTAAATACTGTTGTTGGATAGCAACATTATCATATATAAGGGGACCTGATAACCGTCAAAATCGAAAAAAACAGACATTTTATTTGGAAAATGATATTTTCATAATTTTAAAATATCCCCTATTCATTCACATTGATATGTCAGTAATGTATAAAAAGGCAAGCGGACAAGATATATTTAAGCTAGAAACTCGCGATTGACGATATAGGGCGGATTAGAAATTCGAGGTTCATCAATAAAAAATTAGTTTGATGGGCAACGTAAAAAATGGAACAAAAAAAAATTAAAGTTTATCAAATGTATTCCAAAAATCTTTAATAAAACATCAATTGGTCACCGCGCTCATTTGTTCGGAAAATAGCAAGATTTTGACCTTTTAAAATATATAATCTGAATATAGGGAGAAAATAAGATTTTAATACTTTTGATAAGTATAAAACGATATATTTTGAAAATGTATGACAAAGTATGTTAAAG
>MJUU01004968.1:130764-144070 GCA_002080025.1 Modiolus philippinarum | reverse complement strand
TTGTAAAATATTTTCCCGCACGAGAAACGGGAAAGTGAAGAAAAATTGGTGTTTTTTCGGGAAAGGGACCCCCATCGAGACCCCCTATGTGTTGGTCTGGTAAGTTAAATACGCATGTTCTCTTGAGCACACACCATAAACTCGTGCGTGGAAGCTAGTCACTAAAGCTGACAATTTTGTTTGCTTGAAGCTTGATCTTGTAAAACAGTCATGTAAACATGTCAAGTTAGTTTCTCCTACCTGCTCATTAATGGAATCTTGTGCGCAAGTTAGTTACTTAAGCAAACACCAAGGTCACTCGCTTGCACTCGGTTGGTGACTAGTGCGATAAAATTTGCACATCTAGTAACGGGCACTCCTCTGAGAATTTTCGTACATAAAAGTTTGTTAAAAGCATGCAGTTAAATTTGTAACTTTTGAATAAACATTGACCACACTTGTACTTTGAGATAACAAAAACAGAAAAATGAAAAACAATAACATACTTTGCCTCTGTTAGTAATGCTTCAGCTATTCTTTTTAATGTTTGGTTCTACATTTCACGGAATTAATAAATTTCAGAAGTGTCCATATGGTCTGTTCCTTTTGACTTTTTAAGTATTTGTACTAATTGTCTTTATATGCATGTAATTTTTGTTCGTCTTTCTTTCCATTGACTCATCTCTTTAGTTCGGAGATTTTCAAGACTACTAGTTCATTCTAGATTAAGAATTATTTGCAGCCGCCTGTCCAGGATAAGTCCAGTACAAATGAAACGCCGGAAAATTCTGTACATAACGCAAATACGACGTTAACGCATTTTCTTACAAGTGGGACATTGTTTTGGACATTGTTATTCGTTTAGTTTGCAAGGCATATTTAAGGAATCCTAGAGTATTATATATCATTTTAAAGAGAAATAGTTGTACAATTTGTTATTCGTGATCAATTGCGTCCATTTTCAACCTGTGAGTTTAATTATATTGTTAAAAAACACGGTCCTGGTATAAAATTTGCGTTTTTAAAAACATTGGGACATTTTATTGGACAAGCAAAAAACGACGAATTGAAGACTATACCAGTGATATTAAACAAAAAATAGTTCAGTGTTATTATTACGCACCTGTACAATTATTTTATTGCAAAAATATTTATTTACGCCTTTTTAAGTTATGAAAAATGTGGCTTTAAACTATACATGAATGTACAATAAACTAGATGGGACACATACGTCCCGATCAGTTTTCCGTCTGTCTTTCCTTTATACAACATTCAAACGGCAAAACTGGTTAATATCATAATCTTTTGATGTTGTACTGTGCGCTTGCAAAAAATGACGAAGAATGGCGGAAATTTGAATATTTGCGGGTCTGTCTATTCAGTAAAACACGAATTAAGTGTAACACGGGACAATCTAAAAATGACGTTATTGCCATGATATAAGACATTAAAACATTTAAAATATTAGCACCATGAGAAAATGTTTGGTATAATCGAATTCTATGTAAAACAAGCTTTTGATTGATGTGAAATAATGCCATGGTACTAAATTTCTAAAGTGGTACATATGTAACAAAGAAGCTTACTACGGCACTTATTTGAAAGTATCACCAATATCTTGCGTAACGTCGACATATATCGATTTTCTAACCACAAACATAACTTATATTCAAATTCACTGTCAAGCAGTTAATTTCAATTTATACTCTCAAATTGTGTTTACACGAAATAATCCTCATTTTGAAGGACATATAAAATGGCATTTGTCCAGTCTGTACACAAGGAACAGACTCCTGTTTATTGTAAATTATGTCTGACTGATACCAAGATTTCATGGAAATGTCAAACATGTTATGTCTTAATGTGTTACCGATGTAAAGAAACAATACATCCTAATATAAAAAAACGCTGAAAACCACAATGTAGTGGGTATAAAGGATAAAGGCCAAGAACAAAGTGAAGATTTCGTACAGTGTCAACATAAAGGTTGGGATTGTTTTATGTACTGTAGATCATGTGACCAGTTAGTATGTCCGCTTTGTATTGCTAAGATCCACAATGGACACGACTTAGTGGAAACAGTTGAAGGTTCTCACATAGAAAGGCTTAAGGAAGGACAAAATAAGCTAAAACCCCATTTAGATGTATTAACAAGACAAAATTGAAAAAAAGTTAAAAAGGCTGAAAAATTCAAATACGTGGAAACCAAGAAAAAAATTCAGAATCAAAACAAAGCACTGAAAAAAGCAGTTGATCAATATACAGACGAACTTCTGAAAGAACTTGATGAAAAATGGAAAGCTTTTAATGATTTTATTGAAAAAGAAGAGAGAAAAGTAGCAATGTTGATGCAAAACAAGAAAGACAAAAAATCAACAAGTAGAAAAAATCCTCAATAATATAATAATCAGAAAGACATCTTCGAGGAGAGCAAGAAGTTGGAAAAATCTTTGAAGGAAGAGTTTGACCTACCTGATGTTGAATGTAACTCTATTCCAGATTTTCTACCAGGTGAAATTAGAAAGGACTATGTTGGATTACTGAAAAATATTTCTATTAAACTCATCCAAAAATACACTGCTGATATTTCACGGATTTACTTCATATCTCCCTCCGTAGAGTCTCTGTGGATCAGCAATAACAATGTAATACAGAGAGCACACGTAGACGGAAATAAGATCAATGTAATATCCAGCTATCATAAAGAGGTCTGGGCCTTTCAGTAACACCAAATAATAACTTGCTAATCGTCTGTCATGAACCAGGACTGAAGATGATTAGTGATAATTTAGGCGAGATAACAGACTCTATCTACAATACATATCCGTTAAATATAGTATCAGTTCATGTTACCATTGATTATAACATTTTAGTGGGAGCCATGAGTCCTGGATTTTTTTCCCCTGCCACAGGGAGAAGAGTAGTTCTTTTGATGGAAAAGGAAGGAAAAACTAAGAAAACTTGTGAATTTGACAGACAAAACCAGCGTCTTTATACATTTCCCAAGAAAATCACGACTACACGGAATAGGAATATCGACTCTCTAGTGACTGGAGAGGAAGAGTAGTGGTATCGGGGACGGAGGGAAATGTTATAAATATTTATCCAGGTATTAATTCAATCAATACTACAGATAAACCCTTCACACCAGGGTCTATAGCAACCACACCATTGGATAACATTATAGTTTCTGATCTAGATACTGAAGTTCTACATATGCTTACCCATGTAGGACAATTGGTGACACATATTAAAGGATGGGACTTTAGAATATTTAAATCATATTCTATTGCCTTCACTAAGACAGGAAAAGTTTAAATTGGTTGTACAACACCAAAACATAGTTAAACTATACGAAGTGAAGGTAACGGAATTTTAAAGAGATATCACCGTCTTATCAGAAACAGGAGGCAGCCATGTTTTAAAGCAAATCTAGTCACCTTAATTTATTTTTTATGTGAATAGTGTTTATTCATTAAAACAGATGTAATTTATTTGTTTTGTATGACAAGATATAAATTAGATTCAGAAAAAAAGTTATTAAGACAAATTAAAATCTAAAACTGACATTTCCAATACATTTAAAGAGAGATATGGAAAAAACGTCAATAATATCACTACAAAATCTGAAACTAAATATATCAGGATTTCTTGATTTCCATCATTAAAGATTTCTGGGTCACTGAGATTTTTTATAAAAGTTCAGGTCAAAAACAAGTATTGTTTTATGTTTTTTTTACAATTATTTGACATAAAACAAAGAGTTTAGCTGACTTAAATTTTACAGCATAAAAATAGAGATTTACTTTTATTGTATGTTTCAAATAAACTGCTGCACCAAGAGCGCATGATACGCCCGTCCACTGTCAACTCGAACTTAATTGCATTTTTGCACCACAACAAAATTTGATTGAAAAAAAAAATCAAATAGAATATGTGCCTTACCAAGACGTAATCATTTTACAAATATCAAATTAATATGTAAAGGTAATGCATAGAAAGGTGTCAAAAATGACTTTTCAAAAGAATATTAAGTCCAAGGGCCATAACTGTCCACAAAAATCAGGAATTAACTTTAAACTTAATCATTAATTTATAAACATACAATCATATACTATATATATCAAATCAACATATTCACGCGCTGTAAAGAAAAGGTGGAGAAACTGATGTTTTTCAAAAATTTACCAAGTCCAAGGGCTGTAACTCCGCACACAATCAACCATCCAGGGCTAAACTAAAACTTAATCTGTATCTCAACTATATACACTCTAATACTAAATATCAAATCAATATGTCAATCTGTTACAGAAAAAACTCCGGAAACCTATAATTTTTTAAATTTCACCAAGTCCAAGGGCCATATCTCTGTACAAGATCAACCAACCAGAACAAAAGTTTAACTTCATCTGTATCTCACCTAGATAAACTCATATCATATATCAAATCAATATGTCAAGCGGTTATAGAAAAAAAACCCGGAAGTTTAGTTCCAATTGGATTAGTGGTTTCAGAGACCTAGATCTAAGTGTGGTTCTCCCGAATACCTTTCAGAATGATAAAAATACCGAAGTTACTGTTAATTTATTTTGTGCATATGCATTGAAATAGGATCTTATTATCCATTTAGACCTATTTCAGACAGCCTTTGAAAAATAATTAGGGCAGGGGTTTCCTTATAATCTAGGTAATATTAATTACCGAAATCAGAACATAATAAACCCCTTTCAAAAATATTTGGGTACAGGTTTTCCTTATTAATAAGTGTTTGCACATTTCTGAAAACAAAATATAATATTTAGCAAAACCTGTATCTTTAAAACTTCAGATGGCAAACGAAAGCTCCACCATCCATTACAACCCACAACACAATTTAAAAAAAATTAAGCAAGATTCCCCTTATAATCAAGGTAATACAGATAGTTAAAATTAAACTTATTCAGCGACCCCCTTTAAAAAAAGTTGGGCAGGGTCTCCCCTTGTAATCTAGTTATTTACATATTGCTTAAATATGTATAAAATATATATTTTATACAAATTTTAATACATATTTTATACATATGATAAAATATCTAGCAGAATTTTTTTTTAAATGTCATTTTATGGTCTGGTTTTCATGGCAACTGAGAGCTCCACCATCCATTACAGCCCATATCTAACCACAATTCAACTAAAAATTTGGATAGGGGTTCCCCTGTGTCCAATGTTAAGATTATGTTCCCCGCTGGCAGCCATCTTGGATGAGGTACTGACCTGCGGGATATATTTTTTGGATGGCACCATCTAAGGAAGGACCATTGTGGCTAAGTTTGGTTTTAATTGGATTATTAGTTTCTGAGAAGATCTTTGAATGTACTTTCCAAAGGGTTCAATGTTAAACCTACAATGTATGTTCCCCGCTGGCAACCATCTTGGATGAGTAACGGAAATACCGAATACCTTTTTTGGAAGGAACCATCTAAGGACCATTGTGACCAAGTTTGGTTATAATTGGACTGGTAGTCTCTGAAAAGAAGATCTTTGGATGTCTTTTCCATAGAGTCCAATGTTAAAACTACGTTCTCCAATGGCGGCCATTTTGGATGAGGTACGGACATGACGGATACCTTAATTGGATAGGACCATCTAAGGACCATTGTGACGAAGTGATTTAAATTGGGCTGTTGGTTTCGGGAAGATCTTTGAATGTCTTTTCCATTAGTTAATATGTTAAAACTATGTTCCCCGCTGGTGGCCATCTTTAATGAGGGACGGACCTGCCAGATACAATTTTTAAAGGGGACAACCCAAGGACTATTATGACCAAGATTGGTTCCAATTGGCCCAGTGGTTTCAGATGAGATCTTTGAATGAAAATTTCACGACGGACGGACGACAGACGCCAAATGATGGCAAAGGTTCACCCTGGCATAGCCAGGTGAGCTAAAAACAGTAAAACATGTGTTTTTGTAAACCAATACGTACTTATTCAGCAACTTTGCAAAAAAGATATATCATACTCGACGCTTTGTCTCTAAAAATCTTATGTACGGTATAGAATGCAATTTATGTGGTATTATTTACGTGAAAGTAAGAGGAGACTTAGTGAACGCCATGAACAGACATAGATCGGGAATCAATACTATGAAATTTTCCATTGTTTTCCAACATGTTGTTCAACCTGATCATTCTATTCTCTCCATCCTAACTTTAGTTCACCTCTTCGTAAACAAAACGAAGTAATGAATGTTTTTCATTGAGCAATTTGAGCACACTTCAATAGTTAGATGACATCCGTGTTAAAAGGTAAGCCGATCACATAGAGTCAGTTTCAAGATGACATAAATATACATGAACTTTCAAAATTCCTTTTTAAAAGGTCTTGGATAGCAAAAGGGATTGTTTTTAAGCATTTTACTATGAATATCCGTAGACTGAAAGCTTGGAACAAAGAGTCATCCTGTGCGGAAGGCCCATCATCCAGTAATAAAAGGCGATCAAATGAGTCAGGTCCTGTTATTTTTCAGCCCGATGGATATTTTGCGATAAAAAAGGCTATTATGAAGGGGAACAAATGGACGGCTGAACCCAAGATTAAATTTGAATTAAATGAGGGTTGACTGTTTTAAAAGTTGCTGAGGAAAAGCAGAATGAAGATCTATTGTCCCCAATTAGAAGTGTGGATCTTTTTTGCATGTGAAGCCAGATTTTACCATAGTTGCAGACAGAAATACACCTGTGATCCGCAGAGATGGATAAACAAATAAATTGACCAAAGGGATGATCAAGGAAAAAGGAAGAAGCCCATCAGAAGTCATTCAGTATCGTGAAAAGCTCTGTCGACAAAGAGGTGATTATGGGAAAGAAAGTGGCAAAAATTACGATATAAGAGACATTAAAATTTACCTCAGTAAAAAATCCTTTGCAAATCTAAAATACAAATGCGAGAAGCTAAAACAGAATTTGATCAAATATTACGGGGGAAATTACAAATCATTAGTATGACGAAATCTGGAAGATATGCATTAGTACTGAAACAGACATTAATCGGCGGTGCAGTTTGCCTACGAACTCGGAAACGTTGATAAGTTTGTAGACACGGCAAATTGACATTAACGATAAATTTGACAACTACGAACCCCTGAAGTGGCCACATACAGCACAAGCTCTCGAAACTAAAGCTATTGGGATACCTGAAAGTCTGATAAAATTTTTGAACGTTTCATCTCAGGAAAAAAATCCGATACTATATCTTCCAAGGTGACCCGTCTGGTGATATCAATTGGGCAAGGATTTGAATCTTCCAAAACATGTTTTATTGTCCATGGCACTATGACATTGATTTCACAGTTCACAATTAACAACACATTTTAATCGTCTTGGACATTCCGAGTCGTATTCATTTTCGTTAGAGCTTGAGACTGCAATGGCCACGGCTGTAGAAAATACATCCACTATACTGTTACCACAGATAGTAAGACATCATATTGTACCCTTTATTTTTCAATTATACTTTTGACAACTATGATCAGTTACTAAATGATATTTGTGAAATGGTATCAGTTCACTCGTCAGTTTACAGAGATTGCTACGTGAACAAAAGTCCTACTCATCATGTTAAGAGATGGGAATTTCCTGGTAGTAGTGACGTTTTCCATTTTGAAAGCAAGGTAAATATTCTCTGGGTGAAAGCCAGATAATAAATGTTCTATCATTACTCTAGAGTTGCCCATATTTGTGGGATTCCAGTCACTTATTCGGGTTGTTCCAGCAAGAGTAACAATCATTGACTACTATCCTGTGATTAACCAGCATATAACTGATAACAAAGCGGTTCCGAGGAAGAAGCAAACGAAGTCGGGCAAAATATGTCATTGACATTCCATCTAGGATTGTGTATGAAGACATTCGCTCTCATTTGGACTCGAACAGAAAATAATGAAAAACATATCACTATGATAGGCACTTTTCATATCGTCTGCGCATACATGAAATAGTTTCTAATGGATGGCATATTTTTAGCTTTGCTGGCCAAAAGTGCTTCATTGTTATTTTTCAGCATTTTTAGCAAATGTTGAAATGTCTCATCATGTAGCTACATCCTTCAAACCAAGGAACAGATGGTCAGTAGATAGACAATAGGAGAAACTTTCATGAAACATTCAAAATCGCCCGGAGGCGCAAGTGGTAGCAGTATTAGTGACGTCAGGAGTTTCCACGTTTATCTAAATTAACCAATACCTTGAGCTTTGCCGCTACGCTACCACTATGAAATTATGCTACCAATAGCCACTTACACTAACAGTATACTTTACACTAACAGTATACTACTTTGTATGAATTACCAGGGAGTTTATACAGATCTGACCTATTTTTATACAAACCACGTCTACGGTCATTACGTCAAACCATTATTTAAACCCCACCCTACCCTTAAACGTAACAGTATCAGGTGAATTTGCGCAGCACATAAAAGAGCGCAGTTTGTTTTTACGATTAACAGATGTGTTTACCAACAGGTCAAGTAATGGAACACACCAGGATTTGCGACCCTCTGAAGTAAAGCATTGCAAGGAATGCGTCGTTTAAAGTAGTTGAGACGATCACGGGCTTTGTGAATCCGTTGTTTTTTTTCACTAATCTGAAGCAAATTGCATCGAAGGGGTTTCTTCAAAATAAAGATAAAAAACTTGCGCATCCTTTATTTTTAGCCTACGTTACATGGATGATATTTTGTCACTAAACAACCCTCGCATTGATGATTTTCATCTTACTTATGCAAACGAGCTCGAAATTAAAGATACTTCAGATGCTTCCACATCGGTCTCATTCTTTGACCTTCATCTTGAAATTGACAACAAAGGTACACTATGACAAACGCAATGATTTCACTCTTCCGCTTTTCTTTGTAGCAACATTCCCACAGAGCCAGCATATGGAGTTTACATTTTATGCTACTGAAAGGCCTATGGTCAAAAGCCCAGATAGTGACATATTCTTCATTCTGCTCTATTATGCTTCACCATTGGAGCCTTCTGTCGTATTATTAGATGCTTACTAAGGCAATATGAAAATATTATTTTATGTCACCCAGATATCAGATAAATATGGTCAAAGATACTGTGCGGCTCTTTGCGACTTCATGTTTTCGCCCGTTGTGATTGTACTAATGCCCGTAAAGGAAAAGGTAAAATAAAATTGATCACTGGGGAGGGGATTGGGTAAAAATGCTCTCAAACTACAAGTGCAAAGGAGTTTGTCTGTCTCGTGTTGCCACTTTTATTTTGAAGGGGACATATAAAGGCATTTAAAAATCAAAGTGAAGTACGTACGTGGGAAGGGGGTCATTTCAGCCCACGTCGTAATTTACACAAATTAACAAGAAATTACAGTGGGCAAATATTGATCGAGATATATTGGAATATAGATGTGATGCCACAAATTAACAAGAAATTACAGTGGGCAAATACTGATCAGATATATTGGAATATAGATGTGATGCGTAAAAAACTGTGGACATATTTACCTAGGACCTAGGTATTAAAAGTTCATAATATAACCGAGAACTTACATTTTGGCAGTGGTAGATGATATATACAAATGAAAGAAATCATCATATTTTCAAATGATAATATAATATTTTCTATTAAAATATACTTGCTGACAAAAAAGCAAACCATTGATCCTCCAAAGCAGCAGATGATACCGGTAAGACATTTCATAATTTTTTATTTCTAATTCTTCCAAATGTATTGATTGGCTTGCTATGCTTTTCTGTGAACAGTTTTGTAAGAAATACTTAAATATATACTTTTTCAAGAACACTTTACAATTGACCTACTCAAATCAGTAGAATGATAAACAAAATGGTAAAAACTAGCTATTACATCTCTTAAAATCATAACCAACGACATGTTGAAGTATTTCTAGTCCTAGAATTTTATAGAGCGCAGCTCAATGTGCATTCTTGCTATAAATACCGTTAATGTTGCAATGCTATTGATCATGCTGGCTTTGGGATAGACACTAAATAAAATAAAAACTTGTAAAACTTTAATCCAACAATTTTTCCCAAAAATAATGAAAACACCTCTGATAATTTTGTACTGAGTTTTGGATCAGCAAATTTTCTATTCCTATTTTTAGCTAGATAATCAAATCTTCAGTTTGTAAATTTTTCATCCAGGATGTTTCCGTTTTCCATTAACAATGTAGCCGGATCAATTCTAAATATTTTAGATCTATTGATTGTGTTTAAACAATACAAATTTTCATAAGAAAATCCTCCATTCCACATTTCATAATTTGTGGAAATTTTGATAAGTACAGATTACTTGTGTAATCTAAGTTTTCATCAGAAAATCATCCCGTTCTCATTTACTGCTGAGGAAATATTTTTCTCAAAAGCAAAAATTATATTGTGCCCAGGCGTAATTCAAGTCTTGTGAGGTTTTATTGTTATTTCAAGTATGTAGATTGAAGGGCTTCGTTGAAATTCACACTAGGACTTGAAATTTATTGTTTTATTTGTTATTTCTCATATTCAAGTTTTCATACCTCCATAACAATTCCCTCTTAGAACTAGTAAGCTCTACTTCACAGAGGAGTTTTCTTGCATTTCTTTTATCATGTGACATTTAACTTGGATTAAAGCCGAAGATTGCTGTGGTCAGCCATTCAATTGAATATTAATTTTGGATTAACCCTTCTACATCTCGGTTTGTATGGAGAACACATGTGCATAATAGACATAACAGACATAATACTCGTCCATGCTAGGGAACACGGGTTCAAACAAGCATCATACTTATAGTGCTTAAGCAACACCAACACAGTCATAATTTAAATATATTCAAACTTGTCATTTACATGTACTATTGAACAGGTACAAAGACAGACATTATACTTACCATAAATTTACGGACCTCATACTGGTCATATACTAATCAACAAGTCAAAAACAGCCATCTTCCTATACATATAGCACGAAACATGTGCACATACATAAAACTGTTTTACATACTGTGGAAAAGGAGCACAACAAGGAAATCATCAATACTAGCGAACAAGAACACATGCACAAATACCTCATACTTTTCATATACTATAGAACATGTCAACAAACAGAATATGTGAAGAACCAGATATCATATGTTTTATACTAAGGAATACAAATAATTGATTCAGCATATGTTCTTTAAAAATATTTATTGAGAAGGTAAGTGAGAACCGAACCTTCAGTCTAAAAGTGAAAAATTTAAGGAGAGTGGCAACTTCAGAAATACCAAGAAACAAAGAATTCAAAAAATTATTAGAAAAATTTCCCACCAAAATATTGGGACTTCATAATGAAACCTAGTGAGGTAATGCTTCTTTTTAAATAAATTGATAGACAACAATCTAATTTCATTTGTAACCAGAGTTCATAAAGATAAATAATAATGAACTTGCATATGGGAAGTGGTCAAGCAGATAATATACAAGTGGAAGAAATAATCATATTTGCAAAAAAATATTTTCTATGGCATTTACATGTATTTTCTATCAAATTCCTTGTTGTCAAAAAAGCAGATCATTTTATCTTTCATGGCAGTAGATGACATGAGACACCGAGAAAGTCACAATTTCATATTTGGATTTCTAATTCTTCAAAATGTATTGATTTGATCTGCTATGAAGAACAAGAAGTTGTCAACATCTAAATTTTAATCAAATGCAGTTATATTCACCAAATTTTTTCTTCCAAAGCATCAAGTGATGTCAGAGATGTTTACATATAACCCTGGAGTGAATTTACATAGTTTTTGTATATTCTCTAGATCACCATTATCTTGTGCATTTTTTTAATGCCAAGATTTTTATTTAGTCTCATTGTGTAATTTCTGTAATGCCAAGATTATTGATTAGTCTTTTTGTTTAATTTCTATAATGCCACTATTTGTGTGACGTCTCAATGTTGCCACGGTTGTAGAGACCATCACTGCTTTGCCATTATTTTGTGTAATTTTGTATCACTATGTTTTTGGTGATATTTCTATATTGCCATGGTTTCAGTGACATCCCTATTTTGCCAAGGTTTTGATGACATCTCTATGTTGCCATGGTTTTGGCAAAATCTTTTTATTGCCATGGTTTCTATCAAATCTCTTTTTTCCCATGGTTTTGGTGAATTCTTGAAACTGCAATGGTTTTAGATATCCGTGTATTGCCATGATTTTTTTTTGTAATCTCTATATCACCATGGTTTTTTTAACATTTTTTTAACTGCCATGGTTGTGGTGATTATTCTCTTTTACAAGGGTTTTGAGACTTTTCTATATTGCGCTCATTTTGGTGAAATCTTAATATTGCCATCTCTATTAGTAGTTTTAGTGACATTTTTCTATTGCCATGGCTTTGGTGACATTTCAATACTGTCATGGTTTTGGTGACATTTCTATATTGCCTTTTCATATTGGCATAGTTATGGCAACATTTCTATTTTGCTATGGTTTGGTGACATTTCTTTTTCGCTTGATTTTGGTGACATTTTAATATTGGCATGGTTATTGTTACATTTTAATACTGCCTTGGTTTTGTGGCATTTTTTATACTGGCATGGTTGTGGAGAAATTTCTATTTTGCCATGGTTTTGGGATATTGGCATTGTCATGGTGACATTTTTATATTGCCATGGTAAGATTTCCATATTGTGTTTTTTTTCTGGTGACATCTATATATTGCAATGGTTTTGGTTAAATTTCTATATTGTATTGGTTACTGGTGACATCTCTATATTGCGCTAGTTTTGGTGACATTTTTATATAGCAGAATGGTTGTGGTGACATATCTATATTGGTATTATTATCCTGATATTTCTATATTGGTATTATTATCCTGATATTTCTATATTGCCTTAGCTTTGGTGACATTTCTATACTAGGCTGGTTGTTGTGACAATTCTATATATTGCCTTTGTCTTGGTGATATTTTTATATACTGGCATGGTTGTTGTGACATATCTATATTGGTATTGTTATCATGACATTTCTATATTGCCTCAGTTTTGTTTACATTTCTATATTGCAGTGATTTCTGTAACATCTCTATATTGCCTTGTTTTCATATATATATATAACGGTCTATGGTAGGAACCCAACGGGGTTAGAATTAGAGACATGAATATCGAGATTGCCTTCCCACCGAGGGATTTGGCTGTTCTTCGAATGCACAGATATTACAGACAGATTACACTGCTCCCGCCATCTCTGTGGGAGTCCAGAGGGATGTAAAATAGGATGAACTACAAATTTATTTTGACTCGTAATACGAGACTTAAGTATATTAATTAACCGAAATTTGAACATGG
>MJUU01004968.1:80898-101765 GCA_002080025.1 Modiolus philippinarum | reverse complement strand
GTGTTATTTCGTTCACAAGTTATCAGTCGGAAACCCTAAAATTCACAAAATTTCAAAGTTTACAGGGACATAACTCCAGAACCCCTTGAACCTTGGAACCAAAAATCGAACTTGACCTGAGTTTTGTAGTAAACAGCTTACATACCAAGTTTGAAGACCTTGTGTTATTTCATTCACAAGTTATCAGTCGGAAACCCTAAAATTAGAAAAATTTCAAAGTTTCAAGGGGCATAACTCCAGAACCTCTTTGACCTCTGAACCCAAAATCAAACTTTTGTTCACAAGTTATCAGTTGGAAACCTTCAGGGGACGGACCGATGGACAGACGGACAGACAGACAGACAGAGGGACGGACACACGACTGAGGGTATCACATAATACCTTGCCACTTCGTGTGGCGGGGTATAAAAATGAGATCATCAGCCTATCAAATTTTCCACTTAAATTACTTCTTTTTTAATTTTCTAACATAAATCATTTATTTGAAATCCTATTTACTTTCAAATGTAGTAGTGAATCCCCTTAAGCATTTATATTTAGTGACTTTAGTAAACATCCTAAATATAGGAAAAAACGTTGTTTGGGTAATTTTTGCTACATTCCCAGTCAAGGAAAATCTGAGAAAATTTCCCCCAAGTGAACAGTTTGGTTTAGCATCTTAATATTGAAAATCAAAGGCACCTTTGAATTTGAAGGGGGTTGAGTGTGAAAAATACCACAATGAAGAATGTTTGTTCCACAAAAAAATCATGAAAATAATACCTTGAAAAAGTTTTCATTTTTACAGTACCTGCCAATATACAGATCTGGAAAAGAAGACAATAGAAAAAGTAAAAACACTTACCAGTAAGAAAGTATGCTATTGTACTGTTGTAATTGTGACCTGTTTCATTAGTGATAGTTTCCACTGATTTTAAGTCAATATTCTGAAGTGAGAACGTCAAACCAACTGATTTATTGGCCTCACAGGATAAATCACAACTATATCTGGAACAAACATCATAACAAGGAGAACAGGGAACCAGTAGAACTTGATACGGTGATATATCAGTTAAAAGTTTATCACTTCCTATTCCAACTTCATATCTTATTATCGGATTTTCGCCTCCTCTAAATGGTCGCCCATAGCGACAAAGTGCTCCAAGCGGTGCTGGCATAATTAGGTTCTTGAAATATGCTTTTGTTGAAAATCTGTTAAAGGCATTATCATCCGTAGGAATAAAGTTGTCACGGTTCCATACATGTAGTACTAACTTTGTAGAAGTACTGAGAAAGGTTACGCCACACATAGAGGAGATTTCAAGGTCATCTAGAGTTACAAATAAACACCATGATATCTGAAAAAAATATGTATATCTGTTTAATACATGATCACGTTTCCACTCTAAAGCTAAACATTAGCCTGCATGTATCAAACATCAGGAATCTGTGTTTTGATTTTACAGTACAGAAAATTTGAGAGAAAAAAATGCATTTGAAAAGAATGGTATGCAAATAATATATGTCAATCATACTGTTGAATTAAAGTTAAGTATTAAACAAACATAGGTTAGCAATGATTACAAAGTTTGCCTCGTTGTGGCACATGGTCACAGTGAGTGACCTTGTTTTGCCTGCAAAGATGGCCTATCAGTTAAAGTTAATGCATAAGCATGGTAAAATGGTTCTACTTTATTGCAGTAACTGAACTATGAACTCAGACCTGAACTTAGATGTAAGTCACTCAAGCCAAACATTAGTGGGTTAAAGTGACCTAATTTTGCTTGGATGATGACCTAACATCAGAGATGCATGCATGTTCAAGGTAACCTACCATGCACAGTGACTGAGATCTGAACACTGACGTTAACTTGAATTTAAGTCACTCAGTTGGATAATGTGGGTCAAAGTGACCTAATTTTGCCTGGATGCTGACCTAACATCAGAGATGCATGTATTTAAAAGGATAGATGATCCTTTTATAGTTACTGAGATATAAACATGGATGTATATTTGAATGCAAGTGATTAAAGCTGAAAATATAGGTCTAAGTGACCTTATTTTCTTGAAGGCTGCGAGATTTGCACCTGAATGGTTACTTACGATATACAACCAAATTTCCATGCGAACCCGGACGTAGACATGGATGCAGATGCCAGGATACTCTGATAGTGCAACTCAACTTCGTTGAGACGAAGTAACAGTTTCATTAGTGATGATCTCTGTTTGGTATCAATCGCTGCTAAAGACATATACTTGACACTTGAAATAAAGTAAATTCTATTTTGTCACACAATTGATGGCAGACTTTGTTCATATATTGGTCACTTATTTGTAAACAAGTCTTAAAAAAAACAAGAGCTGTCGCCGAATGGCAACCAGGTATACCCCCAATCATTGAACCCTGGACCAAAAATTCATGTTTACACCACATTTTCTCATTAAGTCCACATTTCGTCAAACAAGAAGTACACATCAGTAGGAAGTTCCTTACAATTAACCATATAGAGGCTGCATACCAATTTTGAAGTCAATTCCTTTGATAGAAGCTGAGAAAAATGTGATGAAAAATTCATTTTTTGACTACATTTCGTAACAAAGTCCACATTTCATCAAACAGGAAGTACACATCTAACAGAACTCAAAATAAGATGTTCCTTACAACTAACCATATAGAGGCTGCATACCAATTTTGAAATCAATCCCCCTTGTAGAAGCTGAGAAAAATGCGACGAAAAATTCATGTTTTCACTACATTTCGTAATAAAGTCCACATTTCGTCAAACAGGAAGTACACATATAACAGGTTTCAAAATAAGACGTTCCTTACAATTAACCAACTAGAGGCTGCATACCAATTTTGGAATCAATCCCCCTTATAGAAGCCGAGAAAAATGCTATGAAAATTCATGTCTTCACTACATTTCGTAACAAAGACCACATTTCGTCAAACAGGAAGTACATATCCGACAGGACTCAAAACAGGACGTTCCTTACAACTAACCATATAGAGGCTGCATACCAATTTTGAAATCAATCCTCTTGTTGAAGCTGAGAAAAATGCAACTAAAAATTCATGTTTTTACTACATTTTGTAACAAAGTCCACATTTCGTCAAACAGGAAGTACACATCCTACAGGACTCAAAATACGACGTTCCTTACAACTAACCATATAGAGGCTGCATACCAATTTTGAAATCAATCCCTCTTGTAGAAGCTGAGAAAAATGCGATGAAAAATTCATGTTTTCACTACATTTTGTAACTAAGTCCACATTTCGTCAAAAAGAAAGTACACATCGGACAGGACTCAAAATAGGACGTTCCTTACAACTAACCATATAGAGGCTGCATACCAATTTTGAAATCAATCCCTCTTGTAGAAGCTGAGAAAAATGCGACGAAAAATTCATGTTTTCACTACATTTTGTAACTAAGTCCACATTTCGTCAAACAGGAAGTACACATCCGACAGGACTCAAAATAGGAAGTTCCTTACAACTAACCATATAGACGCTGCATACCAATTTTGAAATCAATCCCTCTTGTTGAAGCTGAGAAAAATGCGACTAAAAATTCATGTTTTCACTACATTTTGTAACTAAGTCCACATTTCGTCAAACAGGAAGTACACACCCGACAGGACTCAAAATAGGATGTTCCTTACAACTAACCATATAGAGGCTGCATACCAATTTTGAAATCAATCCCTCTTGTAGAAGCTGAGAAAAATGCGACAAAATTTTTTTTCGGACGAACGGACGGACAAGGTGAATGCAGTATACCCCCCTCTCTATAGAGTGGGGGTATAATTTAATTCTAATTGGTTTTGTATTCTTTGAATATGTTTTCCAATTGCATCCTCAGTACAACCATGTCAACTGTTGGCAGTCATCTTGGATAGGATGCTGATCTGCCATATTTTCGAAAGAATAACATCCATAGACTAAGTTAATATGGTTCCAATTGGCCTTGTGGTTTCTGAGGAGAAAATATCTTAAAAAGTTTACATTTGATGGACAGCTGACTGACAACTGAAGCCAAGCGATAGCAGGATCTCATCCTGGCCATAACCAGGTGAGCTAAAAATAAATACTCACATCTACAGCATCATCTCTTTCTGGTTGTATGGCTATCTTATAGTTATGGAAATCTTCTGACGGGTCAAAATCAAGGCTGCGTTTTGTTTTCATTGGATTGAATGTGTTGTTATAAGACTGACACCATGTTACTATTTTTGGATCACTTCCTACAATAATTGATAAAATTAACATAATTATAGGACTGACACCATGTTGCTATCTTTGGATCACTTCTTACAATAATTTATACATAATTATAGGACTGACACCATGTTACTATTGTACAATCACTCCTACAATACAGAGGCTTGATTAGGGGTTCCAAATATCCCATGTCCCTTTATGTCTGGACTTAAATATCTCTTTCAAAATTGAAAATATCCAAATAATTATTGAAATACCACATATCCCATATCCCTGTCAATTTTGTCTCAAATACTGTAATTGTACTAATTTTCGCAGTGTACTTATTTACACGAATTTCGCGGTCAGCAACCTTCTGCAAAAGTAAGTACCCGCGAATATGAAAATTTTATATTATAGTGTTAAGGAAAACACTCACTTCCGTGAAAAAACATACACGCGAACTTAGCTAGAAAGGAACTGTCGCGAAAATAAGTACTCGCAAATATAAGTACAATTACAGTATCCAGTATCCCATATGCACAGCTGTAAATATCCCACATCTCAATATACCCTCACAAGCCTCAAGATAAATAATAAGCACAATCATAACTTGTTCGGTAAAATTAAAATTTGAAGAACACTGTTTGATGAAAAAGCAATCTTGATTTAATGAATAATGAATAAAATTCAATGATGAAGAAACATAAAAAAGAACAAATTTAATTGAATTGACGTAATTATGTGAAAGTTAATATCAATTATAACAATAGAAATTCAATCATTTATCAAGATTAATCTATAGAATGAATAAATAACCAAGTTTTATTTTATAAAATGATATAATTAACAATAATAGATGTATGAATATCATGAAAAGTAAAATAACAAAATGAAAAAAAAGTGATTCCCCTACAATAAAACCTGAAGCACCTTTAAATATATAGAACATGTATAGCCATAAATTATATCACTATAGACATCAGTAAATATACATTAACTAACCAGAGAATATTTGGATGCCACAAGCAGACTGGGTTACAGGAGCACTGCTTTCCACAGGTGTATCCACAAGGCTTCCATCAGGATTATTCACAACTATATATGGTGCTGTAGTTGTATTTAATGTATTTGATTCTGTTGTCGTTGGAGGTTTGACCATTGGCAAGGTCATGTTTCTGTATTTATTATAAAGGTATTCAGTACAGCTACAGTGATCACAATCCTAAAACAGAAAAACAAACAGAGTTATTTCCCTTGTTGTAGATTTTGTTGTCGTTGTAGGTGTCACCATTGTGAGCTTTATGTTTCTGTATTTATTATAAAGGTGTTTAGTACAGTTACAGTGATTACAATCCTAAAACAGAACTAGAGGCTCAGAGACTGAGCCTGTAAAATGCTGAACAAGAAGGGTTTTTGATGTTCTGAATGGTGGCCATGTTTTTTGTCGGGTTGAAATGAAATGAGCAATCTTTGTAAAGGACCTTCCATACATCATTCCTGTAAAGCTTGGTTAAAATTTGCCTCAGTGGTTTCTGAGGAGCTGCTGAAAATTATGTTTTCCCATAAAGTCCAATGTTCAATAAAAGTTCTGCGCTGACGGCCAAGTTTTTTGCTGGATCAGAATGAAATGAGCAATCTTTTCAAAGGACCTCCCATACATCATTCCTGTAAAGTGTGGTTGAATTTGCTCCCGTGGTTTAAGAGGAATTGATAAAAAGGATGTTTTTCCCATAGGGTCCAATGTTAAATATAAGTTCCGGGCTGGCTGCCATGTTTTTTGTTAGATCTGAACAAAATGAGCAATATTTGTTTATGACCTTCCACACATTATTCCTGTAAAGTTTGGTTGAATTTGAATCAGTGGTTTCAGAGGAGTTGATAAAAATGTGAAACGGTAACAGATGGATGATGGACAGATGCCAAGTGATGACAATAGCTCACACTGACCGTTGAGAGTTATTTCCCTTGTTATATATGGTAATGTGAGCTGCAAAGGTAGAAATGTGTATTTCCGAATACCAACTAATAAAATAGATTTTTTTAAAGCTATTGAGATCGGAAATTCAGAAGGCTGGTGAGCTGGAATGGAACCCATCCGCATCATCCGCCTAGCAGTTATCATTGTAATTCTAATGAGAAAATCAAATAAATTGATACCTTTATCTTGTCAAGCAAACAACACTGACACACAGTGACTGTCCAATCATCTTCCTCTGTATAATCATATGTATCTATGCCTATGTCTTGACCATCTTGGTTGTCCCAAAACATTAGTCCAGTTACACCGATACCATTCCCTCCAGCTGCCTTTATAGAAATCTGAAGAAAAAAAAATGTTTTATCGTTATCTTTGAGTCTTTAACACATCACAGTTGCATGTAAAAGGAAACAAATTACAAATAATTACAAACATGGCATTGTAAGATGATTTATATCAATGCAAAAACTTTTTTGAAATTTCATTACAATTTTAAAGTAAGAAAAGATATCATAATATATCTGTTGACATTAAGAAAAAGTCAATTATTTCATTGATCCTAAAAACATGATTAAAACAAGAATATGTGTCTAACGGACACAATGCCCCGCCTCGCACCTATTTTGAACAATGCTATATTTCATGATTAGTGAAGCATGAATTTGGTGGCATGGGTAAATATTTGTTATGTTTTTTTTTTATTTGTCTTAATGTGTATTTATATGAAGTTTCATGATAATAGCATACATCTTTCACCGAAAAGAAACTTAAATTTCATAATATCCCCCTTTTTTCATGATCAGTAAAGCATGAAATTGGTAGCATGGAGAAATCTTTATTATGATTTGTGTTTAATTACACCTTACTTTGTATTGATGTAAAGTTTCATGATAATAGCATACATCCTTCACAGAAAAAAACTTCAACCTAAGGGTAAACCTCATATTACCCCTCTCATATGGAAGATCAGTCAAGCATGAAATTGGTAGCCAGGATAAATTTTTATTACGATTTTCCCTAATGTGTATATATACAAAGTTTCATGATAATAGCATACATCCTTCACAGAAAAAAAACTTCAACCTAAGGGTAAACTTCATACTACCCCCATTTTTTCCCATGATCAGTGAAGCATGAAGTTGGTAGCCTGGATAAATTTTTATTATGATTTTTGTTTATTTATACCCTAATGTGTATTTATACAAAGTTTCATGATATAAATAGCATACATCCTTCACAGAAAAAAACTTCAACCTAAGGGTAAACTTCATACTACCCCCTTTTTTTCCATGATCAGTGAAGCATGAAGTTGGTAGCTGGGATAAATGTTTATTATGATTTTTGTTTAATTATACCCTAATGTGTATTTATACAAAGTTTCATGATAATAGCATACATCCTTCACAGAAAAAAAATCTTCAACCTAAGGGTAAACCTTACTTGAGACGGATGGACAGACGAACAGACGAACAGACAGACGGACTGACAGACCCGAACACTATATGCCCCCTACAATCACAGGCGGGGCATAATTAAAACAATGAAAAGTCAAGGTCAAATAATCTACCCTGGTGGTGTCCGACAATTAGTATATTCCTTCATGCACATCTACATATAGTAAGAGGAGTTGCACTTACAAACAGAAAGATAGAAAGTCAGGCAATTCCTATATACCCTAAATTTTGTTTGCTAAGGGAATAGTCAAGAAGCTCAAGAGTGCCATTATCTTCCCATTTCTCTCATGGTTCATTGACTGGTCACAATTGGTCTGTTCATAGACTTAATTTTGAACTACTGCACATAATGTTGAGACCATCCATGGATTGTTGTGACATCACTGAAGACCAGTTAATCTAAAATGGTAAGGTCTATTCCAAGTTATTTGCCATTTTGGATTTTAGAAACTTGACCTGCTGCACAAAATACTAAAAGCAGACCAAGGATTATTTTGAGGTACTTTAACGTTAATACAAAATGAATTTAAAATGACCTCACCTGATAAACCCCACCATTTTCTAGATCAGCTGATCTGTAATATGCCCCAGTAAACATCTGTTCTTTCCTGTGGTCTTTAGCTAGCTTTATTGACACAGTATTATCATAAACAAGCTTATCAATGTTTTCTTTCCGATGATGGATGAACCACTTCTTGCCTTTAGGATCTCTGAATCCTATTTGTTCTAAAGCCTTCCATTCAGGATCCTCTATCATGGAAATATGTCTGGAGGGACACCCAGGTCCAAATGGGGTTGGCAGGTGTAATAATGTTCCTTAAAAGTACATAAAACTGATTTACCACAAATACATATAATGTCTAGATGGACATACAGAACTAAATGGGGTAGGAATATGTAATAAGTACATAAAACTGATTTAAAATAAATACATAATGAGCAAAAGAATCTTATTTGTTGGTATGATATTAACATTATCCTTTTTCATTAACAAATACCTAATTTTATAAATTATTGATGATAATATATTTTAGTACAAAATTTATGCTGTTTTGACTACACACTGTATGGGTATCTAATGATGTTAATGTCTTTACACTTATTTAATTCCTCATTAGTTCCTATTTTAAGCATTGTGAGATTTCCTCATCTTGCATTGTGTGAATTTTACTATATTTTAGAGGGATTACAGTGAGAAATAAACTCAAAGTCGAGTAGGAGTGTGAGACAAGAGAATATCAAGACAAATTCAGGAAAGATTTCAATCATCTCAGGCTCAGGAAGCTCCATCTATTGCAACAAATCTCACCCTTGAGAGTCTGAGATTTCCTTGCCTCTCTCTCCCACTAGTGTTAAGTTTTTCATATCTCAGTAGACAAAAGGAACTAAATATTTTGCATGAATTCACTAATCCTGAAGTGATTCTACCGGACCAAAATAGATAAGGCTTTCTGATAGTTTTCAAATTTTAATTTTTTTGTCCAAAGCACTACCAATTTTCAAAACTTGACAGTCCTCCCTCAGATTTACTAGCCTCGAGCTACAGGGCTCAGATTAGATTCAAACCAGTGTTGCCACAGATTACCTGTAATAGTATTTCCGGAACTGAACCAGACACGTTCTGTTTTAAAATCAGATCCTGTTACGACCCTTCCTGGTTGTGGAGCTGTCAGATCATATAATACTGGTGGTGATTCTTTAATAATGAACAATCCAGCATTATTGGTAACTTTGAACTTTACTATATATGGTACTTTTTTCTACAACGAATATGTACATCAACAGATATTACTTTTCCCTTTATATTTGTATACAAAATATAAGTTATTTTTTGTCACAAAAATACATTAAAATACATCAATAGACAATACTTTTCCCTTCATTTTTGTACAGGAAAGCCTTTTCTTTGTGACAATTGTAAAATATTTATGAATTATGCAAGCTTATTCCCCCCACCTCCTAAATGTCATTTTCATAATCTTTAAGCTTCAATTATTCAACATTCTTTATTTCAATAGTAAAACAAACCAATCCTCTTTATAATACATGTAGGTGTACTGACATGACTAGTTTTCATCAAATAGCAAAACACACTGGAAATTTTGATAATGCGAATTTTTAGCAATTCATCTTCATTGCAGATAAGTGAACACACTTGGAAACCCCAAAATCATACAAATGACCTAAAGTAATTGTGATTTCTATGTAAAATTAAACCATCTGCTCTTTCCTGTGGTCTCTAGATAAAATTGCAAACTTTGATTTTTTCAACCCCCCCCCCACATTATGACAATGCCTGGTTGAGTTTGTAGACTGACCTGTAATTGTAGATCTACAAAACTGTATTCTGTGTAATTATTAGTCAATTCAATCCAGTCTACTTGGAGGTAGGCCTCGCTGTTATCAGCAGCACATGATGAATAATTCCACAATGACACTTCATAGTTAGCAACTCCTGACTCTAGGTCCACATAATCCATCCACATTACTCGCACTGTACTATTGTCTGTTGTGTATGTCACGGTCTGGAATTTCAATATCTTCTGAATTATAGATTGTAATCTCTCCTAACCTTACATCATGCAAAAACTTTCTTTTTTTCAAAATACTGTTCAAAATGCAACACAAAAATTTGATAAAAGTTTGAACTAATTTTTAGTTTATTATTATTAGACTAAATGTGAAATTTTGCTTTAAATTCAGAATATGATATTGGCACTTTGCTATGGTAGTAAATGTTATGTTAATTTGTGCATGGTGCTTTTTTAATTTTCCAAGTCGAATCATAATCAGTCCATCGTCAATATCATCCCCTAAGCCTGTCAGCTCTTGTGCTGGGGATGGGTCTGATGTGAAAAATGTCATGGAATAATTTATATGCAGTAGAACCTCAAAATGGCTGGAACCGCAATCAATGTATCGAACCCTTTTTCCAGTCCCTTTGACATCAATAGCTTGAACACCCCTCTAACTCCAACTGCTTTCATTGGTCCCTTGGGTGTTCAAGTCATTGAAGTTCGACTGTATATGGCATCTTATTATTCTAATACAATGTACATTATTATTTTTTTCATTTTATTACAATGAGTTCTTGTGAGTAGACTTGTCTTCTCTAATGCTTATGTTACACATATATATACTTATCACTATGTACCCAAATATTGAAATTGAAATAAAAACTGAAAATCTTGCTATTCTTTAACTATGTTGCAACAATATAAATTTACCATGTCAAACTGTGTTCCTGTGGATAATTTTCCTGTCTGTGGTGGTGTCATGTCGACCATGAAGGTATGGGAGGCTGTGGCACATTCCCCTGATTCATCTACACCTGTAATACAAAGTACATTGATAATTGAATACGTTTCCTTTGCTCCATGTCCAGCTAAGTTTAAAGGATTCCAGCCAAGGACTATTACAAATAAATTTAGCACTAATGAATGCAAATTTCCTAGATTTATTTATTGCTACTGATGAATAAATGTTAGAATTATTCCCCTAGCAATATGCGTCTCAACTCCTGTTGTATTTTGCCTGTTAATCAAACAATCGAAGTCTTACAGTCTTAATAACGTACACTAATTTATATGAACTTGATACTCCAGCGATGAAGAATTTACCACTAAGAGTTCTGGTATTAAGATTCACCAGTTTCTAATTTCTGTGCATCATGGAATAGAAAATTTCACATTGTAAATATCAAAATGTCTCGAAATTATGTTCTTGACGTCCATTCCCAAGTCATGTGGTGCAGACACGTTTGTAACATAGATGTGGCAAACAGATACTCCAATATAGTCTATTATAATACTTTATTTTTCCTTAACAAAAATTAATTAGATAATTCAATCTATCATTTGCGAGATTTTTTTAATAAAAGATGCCATAATAAAAGGGTGACAATCCCAAAATTGTCATATGGCTGAGCCCTCTCTGTTCACAGTTCAAATATTTTCAATAATGATTGAAATTGTTAAGAAAATAACAGATAACCATCAAAAATGTTTTAGGATCTCCAATTATAAATGATTGATTCTTCCGACCAAGATATTGTACTGTACAAAGATATTATCCTGTACCAACATTGTACATTACATAGTTTCCATTATAATAAAGATATCAGCATATTGTATTTTTGTATTCATTTAAGGGAGGAGATATCTGAGGCAACTACCAATTTTCCCCCCTTTAATGAAAAAATACAATATGTTTACATTTCTATTACAATGAAAACCCTCAAAATATGTTTTAGAGCGTTTCTTGTAATAAATGGATATTCATTCTGCATGTGCAGTGATGATGCATTTGGTTATGACTGACGGAAACATTCCTTTTCAAACTAATGACAGGCAAATAATAAATGAGTATTGTGTTGTAATTTTTTTTCTATCAATGCTCAACTTGCCCAGTATTTTAGGCTAGCAGACATTTACTTACCTATAACCCATGCAAAATAGGTTTCCCCATGTTCTAACTCCAGTGAATCAAACATGTAGTAGGTATTTTTATTTATATTTAACAGTGGTGACACATCAAAAATACTACTCCTATGGCTCTCTGATCCAAATTCAATCTGTTAATATACAAACATGAAGTAGATATTTTTATTTATATTTATCAGTGGTGACATATCAAACAAACTAATCCTATGGCTCTCTGATCCAAATTCAATCTGTTAATATACAAACATGTAGTAGATATTTTTATTTATATTTATCAGTGGTGACATATCAAACAAACTACTCCTATGGCTCTCTGATCCAAATTCAATCTGTTTATAGACAAAACAAGTAATTTGACAATGAATCTTCAGTATACTGTGGAAGAACTTAATACCGTTGTAGTAGAATTGGCTATGGAGTTATCTTCTTTTAAATTCTGTGTTTTTGAAATTTACCAATAATTATTATATTTTTGATAACATCGTTTTAATTTTCATACTTTATCTAGTTAAAAAGTATTTAGTTTCATTAAATAGAATAATTTATAAATATATTGCTTTATAGGGCTATCTCATGGCCCAAATTAGGGAGTTCTGGCCCAAATAAGGGAGTTCTGGCCCAAATAAGGGAGTTCTGGCCCAAATTAGGGAGTTCTCGACTTCCAAAAACTGCCCTTTGAAAAGTATTTCATATCTACTAATTTATGTTTTTAATGATTGCATCTTTGGATATATTTAATAAAAGTTATTTATTTGAAGCCTAATACAATGGTTTAACATAATACCACATCTGAATCACATAGCAGACAACCTGATCAAGCCGCACTTGGTGTTCGTCAGTCTGTCTGCCTATATTGTCATCACTGGCGTACGTTGTCTCCTGCTACACCGTATTCATTCTGTTCTTCCAGGTTCAACATGACTAGTGATACCAGTCTGGGATTGATCTTACTTATCAGGTGTTCAGAATCTGTTCTTCCAGGTTCAACAGGACTAGTGATACAAGCCTAGGAAAGATTTTACTTATCAGCTGTTCACAATTGTTACTGCCTGGTTCCAACAACTAGTGATACCAGAATGGGAATGATTTTACTTATCAGGTGTTCACAATCGGTATTACCAGATTCAACATGACTAGTTATACCAGCCTGAGAGATTTTACATACCAATTGTTCACAATTTCAACTACCAGAATCAATATGACTAGTAATACCTACCTTAATTTCGTCTACCAGAATCAATATGACTAGTAATACCTACCTTACCAATTTTACTTATCAGCTGTTCACAATTTGTACTACAAGGTTCAAATGACTAGTAATACCTGTCTGAGAGAGATTTTATTTATTAGCTGTTAACAACTGGCACTGCCAGGTTAAAAATGGCTAGTGATACCTGCCTGAGAGATTTTACTTACCACCTACTCAAAATTGGTATTGTATGGTTCAATTTGACTAGTAATACCAGCCAAGCTGTTCACATTTGCCTACTTCAACATTACACTTATCATTTTTTCATAATTTATGTTGCTAGCTCCATCATAACCAGATATACCTACATTAGAGATATTAGACTTACCATCTTATCACAATCTACGTTGCTAGCTCCATCATGACTAGATATACCAACATAATACATCAGGATATTTAAATTTGATTTAAATCCGTCAAACTGTATTCCCACTGTAGTATTGATACTGATATAGTCAGCCATAATTATTTCTCCAGCTGTAACGGACAAAATCTTAAAGTAATCAAAAATTATTGGAAAACATCTGAAATGCTCATTTTTGGAAAATTACTAATTATATGCATATTTATACATATTCTGGGGGGATTTATTTTTGCGAAAGGTGTTTAAATTCATGAAAATAAGTACACCGAGAAATTCGTAAAAAATAAGTACACCTCGAAAATAAGTACACTAAAGTAGTGATATTGTTTACGGATTGGTAAAAAAAAACAAAATCATTGTAAAATTTAAACAATAAGATCTCAAGGGTGTTTTACTGCATTCATTTTCTACCCTTCTATGAAATTTTAAATTCAAATTTCAATAAGTAGGACTTTTAGATTGATGTTCTTAAAATTTATATCCATCCTGTATACATCACAAAAGCAAAATCTTCAAATAGAGATCTTATCCCCTTGATTCTTTATTAATGTGCTTTTCACTGTTTTAGTCTTCTTGGATTCGAAATAAGCGAGTTTGACTTTACCCTGGATTGACTTATTGACAGTGTTACAGGTGCTATATATAGAAATGGAGCAGGACAGGCTCATCCTTATGCAGCACCTGATGTTACTTCGTTTTTATGCGAGTCCATACTACCAGTGCTTGAATGTCATGTTGGTGATGTTTGTTTTTTTTTTGTGTGTCTACATCCTTGTGCTACCCCCTTTTTTTATTTGATTTTATTTTACCTTGACTTAGATATATGATTACTGTATCTTTGTTCTACTTGTTGTTTTATTAGAGTGGGGCACTCTTACAATGACAATGTATCATACTTGCCTATTATATCACCATCATATCCCACACGGAATCCATTAGATGTTACCATAGCAACAGAATAGGAAGCACTGTATGCTTTAACAGTAAAATAATATAAACCAGATTGAGGAACTAAGTTAAGGTTGTAAAATGTAACTGATTTATTCTTTTGTACGTCTGTAAACGGTACGATGTTGTCTCGAGTGTCTGGAAATCTACGATCCGTGCCTAACGCTACTTCATAATACACAACTTGTTGATTATTTCCCTGTTCTTCTAGAATTGTATTGTCAATATGGAGTCCCGGATTTCCTGAAAAATTCACAAAAATATCAAATTAAAAGATCAACTATACAATTTTTCAAATTCAAATATACAGAAAAATAGTTTAAGGCTTTTTTTGGAATCAGTTACACTAAAATAAGCTTTAGCTAATGCAGATAAGCTGCTCCAAATGAATATTAGATGGTTGAAGATCCTAAAGCCACTTTTTGTTCTGCCTTTTGATGGCAACATTTTCTTATTCTGAGATCATTTAATTGGCTTGAAGCATCATTTCTTTTTGTCTGCTTGACCCTCATTACGATCTGATTTTTAAGTTTTATCTCACTTCTGTAATAAGAAACTTTGAACAGCCATAGTTGCCAATTCAAATGATATTCACGTGTAACACAGGCTTTTTCAACGGTTTACACGCATAGATTTTGTCACATGTCATGTACACGCTTTTTCCGGACTTCACACTCCATTACACACTTTTCGTTTGTTTACATTTTTGGTTATTAGTGATAATGCGGTTTTCATGACTCTCTGGACTTTTCCACACTCGATGTTAATGTTTATGGTTATTAGCACTATCGATTCCTGTGATTCTCGGGACTTTTCATGAGCGTAAGGTAAATTGCAAAACTTTGATTTCGGGCACAGTTTCAATTTCTTGGTTGGTAACGTCGCTTAAAGACACGAGTGCAAAGAGAAAAGGATATTTTTGTACCGGATTCCCCCTGCGAAATGTAGTTCAAGAAGTCATGAACTCTTCATGAACTGTACTTGAACAGCTTGACCTGTTCTTGAACAGATGTTGAACTGTTCATGAAAAAATCTCACTTGAGTTCATGAACTTGTAATTCATGAACCTGTTCAAGAAATGTTCTTGAACTGTTCATGAAAACAATCTCACTAGACTTCATGAACATGTACTGTTCAAGAAATATTCTTGAACTGTTCATAAAAAACAATCTCAATGACTTCATGGAGATTTACTTCATGGAGATTGATACAAGAACTTGTTCAAGAACATTTCTTGAACAGTTCAAGAAAACAAAATCATCACATTTCATGAACATGATGTTCATGAATCTTTTCAATATATGTCCTTGAACATTTCATGAAAATACAAAAGAAATGAATTCATGAACAGGATGTGATTTCTGAGACTGTTTTTTTTCTGGAATAAAAGATGAATTTTCTGTAACTGCAGTCTTGAAAAATCTGCAGTATTGAGATTAAAGAAGGGTTGCAAATAAAGCAGAGAGAAGAAAACCAAATTTCTGGAAACTCAGCCCATCTCTAGATTTTCCATGGTGCCTTTGTTTTCCATGAAAAATGAAGAAATTTTCCGTAGAATTCCATGGGTCATGGAAAATAAAATCTTGAAAATAATTCCATGAAATTCCATAGCATAGCATGGAAAGCTGAACTTAGAAAATGTTAGTCATTTCAACAGATTAAGGTGTAAAATTGGACTTTGAAATTTGAAAAAGCCAGCTTATCTTTTTAAATTTTAAGGGATGACCATGAATTTTCAGGGAATGAATTTGAGGATTCTATTTTGAGACGGGTTACTTCTTGAACTTCTTCTAACGCAAGGTTACCCCAGATCTCACATCATCACGGCTTGATTAGGATGTGATCATGCCGATATAGGCGGGATTGGCCGGAATTTGACATCACAGCACCGAAGTGTGATTTTCTGTAACAAATGAAATCTTAGCGTGGTAGGCAAGATCACATCTCCTCACGCTGCTGAGATCTCGCCAAAAAATAGATTTCTGGACTTTTTTTATGAACCCGTTTACATTGTGTGTAGCTGCTAGCGATGATCACTAGTCTTAGAAGATAAGCAAATCGTTGTTTTGGGACCATTTATAACTCTGTACTGTAACTGGACCTAGAGAAGATTATCGTCATTGTCAAAACGAAAGTGAAAGTAACTTGGTGAAGGTCAAATGCATTGGACATGCGCAGGAAAATGCATGCAACGAAAAGATAAGATGTTTTTGAAAATAAATTTTAACCAATGATTAAATTTGTATTATAAAAAATCTATGAAATATTAATGTCTTGTTTGTTTAAATCGTGTGTCTAATAAAAAAAAAACAAGTCATCGAATATGTCCAATGTATCGATAAATATGATTGGTCCATCGCTGCATCTTGTCCAATCAGCACCAACATTTCTCAACATCGTTGAGGTCAGATTTGGCACATGGAAGAAGATAATCAGACGGACACATTTAAAATAGTTTTTTGTCACAGAACTCTATCTGTTTCATGGAATCTTTTGTAAAAAGGACAAAGGAAGATTGTTTTTGATTCGGTACATAATATGTATGTAGGACTGTCGGCCAAGGAAGCCACAAATTAGATTTTATTTGGCATTTTGCATATCGACAAGACGACAACGAGGGGAAGCCGGAGGGCCTAGGGGGGTCACATCCTGGAATCCCGTCTTTATTTTTTCTAAATACACCAATCCTGAACTAAAAGAAAATTAAAAACTGATGAAATCCCGATTACCGATGAATTTATTTCCAGAAATCTCAAGCTTAAAAAAGGTCTAATCCCGACATCCCAAAAAGGGCCGGCCCTCCCTCACTTTCGTGCATTGATGTTCAAAATTTAATTAATGAAATAGAAATATCATTTCTGGCACATTACTAGGGCATAATGATTTTGAAATTTTTTGGGAATGAAGCAAAGATCTAGATCAATATGGGAACACACCTGGCAAGTTTATTTGTCTACTAGGGTATGATAGTTCCCACGGTCCGTAGTGGACTGAGGGTTATGTTATCGTATCTAGGGTATGAACTCGAGTTACTCAAGTACAAAATAAATGATTAGAGTAGGAACTAAAGTGAACACCATACTTTGTAATTATTTGTGTTGAATTGGCAACCGGGGGGAGGGGGGTCTATATATTGGTATACACAGATATACCCCTAGAACTGGTCACGTTTTTTGACAAGTCAAATATATCGATGGGGTGCAATTTTCATCAACCTGTTATATCAATGGGTAGATAATTTGGCATACCATTATTAAAATCATGTTTGTATTACAAATAGGATTAAATGTAACGAAAATTAACCTACGTGTAAATTATATTGCAAAATCAGTGTCCAGTGTGCAATATTTGCACTGGCAATTGCAACAATAAAACATACATCACATTATTATACCTTAGTTAATTTTTTTCTATAACACATGATCATACAATATTTCTACTATTTTTCCATTTTCAAAGATTTGACTATTTTCCCTCATTACCATAAACTATTTTCCCTTATTAACATATCTTTTAAACTATTTTCCCTCATTAACATATCTTTTAAACTATTTTCCCTCATTAACATTTCTTTTTGTCTGGGGTTTCTTTCGGTATAATAAAACACTTACTGACTGGATATTTGCGGAATAGTAAGTTTATTGTCCCCTCGGACTTAACTATTGCCCTCGGCTATGCTTTGGGCAATAGTTGTACCTCAGGGACAATAAACTTGCTATTCTACTCATACCCAGTCAATAAGAATAAAATATTTGATTGGGTCCAGATTTTCAACGGAAATATATGAATGGGTATGGTGATCTAAGATATTGGGGGTGTTTTGAAAATCTGTACCAAAAGTATAATCCCAAGTTGTCTTACGTACTCTTAGGATCCTCATAGTTGATAAATAAACTTGACCTCCATTTACAGATGTAGGTTGTATTTATAGGATACCATGTGACCAAAAGGGGGGGGGGCAAAATCAGATTTGCTTGTTTTGATTTGTCAAACTTTCTAACAGTTCAACCAAGGATGATCGTTTGCGAGTAATTCCTCCTTTTCTGGATTATTTTGGTTTGCTATTGTCAGATACTGCACAAGAAAACAGAAATATGTACAATGGACATGATGGATGCCAGCAGAAAATGGGTTTGCTTGTATTCCTTTGTGGATACTATTATGTGCTATGTTCAATAACATGTTAGCACTATGTAGTTTTCGGAAAGGTTAATACTTTTCATCTGCCAATCCTCTAAAAGTAAATGAATCTAGTAAAAGGTAAGACACATACATGTAGCTAAATAAATGTAAATAAAGTTTACTGTAGATGTCAAAGTTTTAAAACACATAAATAAAACATAACACTCTGTATCCAGATTATGATATCTAACATGTATATGATGTCTTCATACAGGATCATGTTTGAAAGACGCCAGATATATGTTACAAAAAGACCAAAATAAGACCCTGTTGATGACAAAAGGAGAAAAATATGACTTCATGACTAGAGGTTGAATTGTCCAATTGTATGGTCTAAATGTATGGATCAAAATGTATGGCCTCAAATTGTGTGCCTAATTTAAAGCCAAACTGATTCATGAGCATGGTAAAGTAATGTCCGATTTGTAAAAGCCATGCCAAAANCTTTGTAAAGGACCTTCCATACATCATTCCTGTAAAGTTTGGTTGAATTTGCTTCAGTGGTTTCAGAGCAGAAGATGAAAATGTGATTTTTCCCATTGGGTCCAATGTTAAACCTAAGTTCCGCGCTGGTAGCCATTTTTTTTGTCGGATCAGAACAAAATGAGCAAACATTGTAAAGGACCTTCCATACATAATTCCTGTAAAGTTTGGTTGAATTTGCTTCAGTGGTTTCAGAGGAGAAGATGAAAATGTGAAAAGTTAACGGACAGAGGACAGACGGACGACGGACGGACGATGGATGCCAAGTGATGGCAATAGCTCACCCTGACCCTTTGGGTCAGGTGAGCTAAAAATGAGCGAGGAGTTCCACTGACAAGGTCCATCTAACGGACAGACGGACGGACGGACGGGACCAAAACAATATCCCCGCATTTTCTTCAGAAAAGTGCGCGGATAATAATCAACAAAGAAGGACGAAATTAACACACCAGAAAAAGACAATAAAAATTTATAATTTCTATACACAAATTGGCTTTTTATTTTATTCTTCAGCTAATATATTATAATGTGATGCAAAAAAATGAACAAATTCAAGAGCTTTAGTACATTTGTTGTTACGGCACCTGTTTGCCATAGATTTAGAAATAGCGAAATCTCAAATTGACAATAAGAAAAAGATTCGGGAAAGCAAAATATGTCATAGGATTTAATCAGACATAAATATTTAAATGTCTTTGATGTTATGAAGTAAAAAAAATACATTCGTTTTTAGCTTTTGTACTAAAACTCATCTCCGTTCATTCTGAGACTTAGTAATAATTCAATCTGTCATCGATTTTGGAATAGATAAACCTCCATAATAGTTTAATGATATAGTTAAACCTGCCATAGGTTCAACATGACTAGTGATACCAGTCTGGGATTGATCTTACTTATCAGGTGTTCAGAATCTGTTCTTCCAGGATCAACAAGACTAGTGATACAAGCCTAGGAAAAATTTTACTTATCAGCAGTTCACAATTGTTACTGCCTGGTTCTAAACAACTAGTGATACCAGAATGGGAATGATTTTACTTATCAGGTGTTCACAATCGGTATTACCAGATTCAACATGACTAGTTATACCAGCCTCAGAGATTTTACATACCAATTGTTCACAATTTCAACTACCAGAATCAATATGACTAGTAATACCTACCTTACCAATTTTACTTATCAGCTGTTCACAATTTGTACTACAAGGTTCAAATGACTAGTAATACCTGTCTGAGAGAGATTTTATTTATAAGCTGTTAACAACTGGCACTGCCAGGTTAAAAATGGCTAGTGATACCTGCCTACCACCTACTCAAAATTGGTACTGTATGGTTCAATTTTTCAATTTGACTAGTAATACCAGCCAAGCTGTTCACATTTGCCTACTTCAACATTACACTTATCATTTTTTCATAATTTATGTTGCTAGCTCCATCATAACCAGATGTACCTACATATTAGACTTACCATCTTATCACAATCTACGTTGCTAGCTCCATCATGACTAGATATACCAACATAATACATCAGGATATTTAACTTTGATTTAAATCCGTCAAACTGTATCCCCACTGTAGTATTG
>MJUU01004968.1:66157-80063 GCA_002080025.1 Modiolus philippinarum | reverse complement strand
TGACAATGTATCATACTTGCCTATTATATCACCATCATATCCCACACGGAATCCATTAGATGTTACCATAGCAACAGAATAGGAAGCACTGTATGCTTTAACAGTAAAATAATATAAACCAGATTGAGGAACTAAGTTAAGGTTGTAAAATGTAACTGATTTATTCTTTTGTACGTCTGTAAACGGTACGATGTTGTCTCGAGTGTCTGGAAATCTACGATCCGTGCCTAACGCTACTTCATAATACACAACTTGTTGATTATTTCCCTGTTCTTCTAGAAATGTATTGTCAACATGGAGTCCTGGATTTCCTGAAAAATTCACAAAAATATCAAATTAAAAGATCAACTATACAATTTTTCAAATTCAAATATACAGAAAAATAGTTTCAGGCTTTTTTGGAATCAATTACACTAAAATTAGCTTTAGCTAATGCAGATAAGCTGCTCCAAATGAATATTAGATGGTTGAAGATCCTAAAGCCACTTTTTGTTCTGCCTTTTGATGGTAACATTTTCTTATTCTGAGATCATTTAATGAATTGAACTTTATTGGCTTGAAGCATCAGTGCTTTTTGTCTGCTTGACCCCCATTACGATCTGATTGTTAAGTTTTATCTCACTTCTGTAATAAGAAACTTTGAACAGCCATAGTTGCCAACTCACATGATATTCCGTGTAACACAGGCCTTTTCAACGGTTTACACGCATAGATTTTGTCACATGGCATGAACACGCTTTTTCCGGACTTCACACTCCATTACACACTTTTCGTTTGTTTACATTTTTGGTTATTAGCGATAATGCGGTTTTCGTGATTCTCTGGACTTTTCCACACTCGAAGTTAATGTTTATGGTTATTAGCACTATCGATTCCCGTGATTCTCGGGACTTTTCATGAGCATAAGGTAAATTGCAAAACTTTGATTTCGGGCACAGTTTCAATTTCTTGGTTGGTAATGTCGCTTAAAGACAAGAGTGCAAAGAGGAAAGGATATTTTTGTACTGGATTCATCAGGTCAGGAACAACCACTAATTGGTGGATTATATCTCAATTGACATATAATACCTCAATTGACATATAATCGTATCCACCAATTGACATATAATGATAATTTTTTTCAAATAACTTCTTGATATTTGACTGGCGCATCAGTTGTCACCTCAATACATGTTCTGTGAGCACAACTCAGTCCTGTCAAAGCAAAATTGTTTTAAAATCGTGCTGCATCTCTTGAGAAAGCATGCAAATAATATTTCTTTTGTTGCCTTATCTGCACAAATGACCTTTAATGATTAAGGTCAATTGTATACAAAGAATTTACCTGATCATCAATTCATTACTCAGTTGTACTCATGTTCACTTGACCGCACACACTATAGATTTCTTTTGAAAAGTGATTGGAGTTCATTATAGGTTGATATAACAACAATTGGAGAATGTTCAAATGCAAAAATTCATTAAATGCAGCATGACATGTCAACATGAAGGATTTATAGTGAATGCATAATCAATAAAGTTTATCATGGATTTCAGAAATCAATGCACCAATTTCATTCAAAGGGTAAATTTGAAAAATTAGAGAATTATATGTCAATTGGTGGATACTATTATATGTCAGTTGAGATATAATCCACCAATTAGTGGTTGTTCCTGACCTGTTCATGATACAAAGACAAAATTTCCTTGTTTCCAGATTTGATGATTTAAAGTAAAAGAAAGTGATCTGATTGTAGTGGGGGTCTTTATACATTTATATATTGGATCATTTACCAAAGTTGGGATGTAAAATATAACCATACCAATATATATACCATGTTTACAGAAAGTGACCTAGTCAGATATACAAAAGCTGCAGCTCATTTGAAAATCTTAATCTGTCAAAATGGGTCCAAGACCACTTCCTCCTTATCAGCTACAGAAAATTCGTTGCATGATGGGGTCATCAAGGTCAAGGCTGAGAAACGGTTAACTAACTTTTTGGCTTGCTTTCCTGTAAATTCAACCAAACTTGAAATTGTTTTGAAAATGTACCTAGTCAGCATGTTCTAAAATTAGCAAAACAGGCAAATGTTGAATACAATGGGAGTTTATAGAGCATCTTCGGGTTTGCTCGGATGGAGGGGTAACTGTACACTAATTAACTAATCAAATCATGTACTCGTCATTTGACATTATACAACCGTTATGCGTGTTTTCGGCTTTTTTTGACATCCTTTGTCTTTCAAGACGTTGATAGTTCCAGCATTATGCACGTTTCATTCGGTGTTTGAGGTCCCATATATCAAGTTTGTATAGCATTACACATGTGCGTAATAATGAAAGTAGAACGCCTAAGCCAATGGGATAGCTGTATTCCAATTTTATCTCATAAAATTTCCAAAAATAAAAAATACGCTATTGTTGAAATGTGTTCAAGGTCATTGTGTTAAGCATAGATAAACATGTTTGCACATGGGTAGTGTCCGAAATGAGACGACAGAAAAATTGTAAAGAGTGCATGTCTATTCGGACAAAAACTTGACTCCCCAAAAAAAAATAAAACCTACAATTTCATTGTACAAAAATTCATTATTCTGAGTTCAGAATGGCAAATTTAAATAAGTTTCTGTCAAACAAATTACGTTTAATATTACAGTATCACGCATAGACAATTTGATTTTCTTAAAGGTGTACTCGACTCTATTTTCCTTTGATACAATTTGTCAGCAGTTTTCAAAAGATCGATTTTTTGTGGGAGACTTTTGAGTTGTTTCCTCCACAAGTAAAACTCAACACAAGACTTAATAAATAAAAAAAAAGAAGAAGTTTCACACAGCAAATCAATCTACAAATGAATCATTCTCCGGGAAAAAGGTAGATCTAATACACATTGGATAAAAAATAATTCTACATTTTAATTCACTGATACCCGTCAATGTGTTATCTATTGTAGTACTTTTGACGCCCCTTTATGCGGTTATTATTATTAAATTCTTTGGTTTCTGCTGTCGAAAGTTTGTTTTAGCTAAATTACAACATTTGTATAATTAACCTAGATCTAATTCTTAAACTGGGTCAACAAAATTTTAACCAAAAATATCAGCTGGGCTGTGATCGGTATTTTTCCTTTTTGAATGACCGTACGGTGGCCTAGATTTATGCATAGACGTCTAAATTTTGTTTATTTATTTATTATTCAAGGGTTACTGTACCAATGTAAGTATAATAGAACAATAAACCAGAGGCTCCCAGGAGCCTATATCGCTCATCTGGCTTTCAGTTGCCACAATCAAGATAACATTGTAAGTTATACAAATGAACTACAGTCCCTCAAACTTTGGTAGTTCAAACACCACCAATATCTTGAACTGTATTTTAAGTCTTATCATGTTTTACTATATTTCTTTGTTGAGCTTTTTTGACAAAAATATTCTTGCTAAGGACCACTTTTGACACATGTTTTGAAGTTGAGACATCATTTTGTCAATGGAAGTCAACAACAATTTTCAACACCATATTTTTAAGTTACGACATCAATATCTATTTGGAAACCAAATTTCATTGAAAGCAGACTATGTTGAATTTTTCTGCCCTTTTGTGTGGCCATTTTAAAAATGGCGCTCAACAGACAATTTTCAAATCCAGTTTTGAAGTCCAAACATCAATATCTATTTGGAAACCAAATTTCATTGAAATCAGACAATGTTGAATTTTCCTACCTTTTATGGCAGTCAACGAACAATTTTCAACACCAGTTTTGAGGCTTGTTTAGGGGAGGGGGGTCCCAATATCCCATATCCCAGTAAGTCTGGACTAAAATATCCCTTTGAAAATTGAAGATATCTCATTAATTATTGAAATATCCTGTTTTCCGTAGTCAAAATATCCCATATCCCAGTACTTTTTGTCCCAAATATCCCGTATCCCATTAGCAAAAGTTGTAAATATCCTGTATCCCAATATACCCTAAACAAGCCTCAGTTTTGAAGTCGCAACATCAATATCCACTTCGAAACCAATTTCATTGAAATCTGACAATGTTGAATTTTCCCGCCTTCTTTGGCAGCCATTCTGAAAATGGCTGTAGGCAAACAAATTTTAACACCAGTTTTAAGTTGCGACATCAATACTATTTGGTAACCAAGTTTCATTGAAATCGGACAATGTTGAATTTTCCCCCCTTTTTTGGTGGCCATTTTGAAACTGGCAGTCAACAAACAATTTTCAAATCCGGTTTTGAAGTGGCAACATCAATATCTATTTTAAAACCAACTTTTATTGAAATCGGACAATGTTGAATTTTCCCGCCTTTTTTGGCAGCCATTTTGAAAATGGCAGTAAATGAACACTTTTCACCAACCGTTTTGAAGTTGTAACATGAATATCTATTTGGAAAGCAACTTTCATTGAAATCAGACAATGTTGAATTTTCCCGCCTTTTTGGCGGCCATTTTGAAAATGGCAGTCAACAAACAATATTTAACATTGGTTTTGAAGTTGCAACATCAATTCCTATTTGGAAACCAAATTTCATTGAAATCGGACAATGTTGAATTTTCCCACCTTTTCTGGCAGCCATTTTGAAAATGGCGGTCAATGAACACTTTTCAACACCGGTTTTGAAGTCGCTACATCAATATCCATTTGGAAACCAAATTTCATTGAAATCGGACAATGTTGAATTTTCCCGCCTTTTTTTGGTGGCCATTTTGAAAATGGCGGCCAACAAACAATTTTAAACACCAATTTTGAAATCCACATATCATGGCAAACATTTTATCAATTTACACTTAACCTTCATCTTCTATAGTTTTGGAAATAAAAGACAAAAATATGAAAATTTTGAAAATTTGGTGAAAAAAGGGCAATTACTCCTACAAGGGTTTTTGAATTTTCTTCAAAATTTCAGGGTTTGTTGATCTTCACATGCTAAACCTTTTTGCAATATACACTTGACCTCTATCTGTTACACTTTTTGAAATAAAAAATAAAAAATGCACAAATTTGAAAAATTTTACAGAAAAAGGGCAATAACTTCTAGACAGGTTTTTGGATTTTCTTCAAAATTGCAGGGCAGGTAGATCTTGCTATGCTGATCATTTTTACCCCATCAGATTTAAATATCTGTAACGGTTTTTGAGTTATTTGCAAAAAACAGCAATTTACCCCTATGTTCTATTTTTAGTAACAGCGGCCATCTTGCTAGGTCTTCGGACTAATCGAACACAATTTTGAAACTGCATATCCTGGTGATGATTCAGGCCAAGTTTGGTTATAATTGGCCCAGTGGTTTCAGAGGAGAAGATTGTTTAAATTGTTGACGGACAGAGGGACGGACGGACGTACGACGGACGTACGACAGACGGACGACGGACGCAAAGTGATGGGAAAAGCTCACATGGCCTTTAAGACCAGGTGAGCTAAAAAATGGTGTCCATGTTGGTACTGTCATGTGTCCGAAGTCGGAAGAACCTGTCTGATTTGACCCTCACTGTCATCGGCAAGAAAATGGTACATTCGGATGACCTTGGACATTTACATATCAATACCTTGTGCCATTCTTTAAATGCATCTATCTGGTGAGTTATTTATAGGAAGCACTGAACTATGATCAAAGTTCATGCTTAACTGTCTGAAGATACCCGCAAACGCACTAGTAGTAAAATGGTTTTCATGTAAATTTGTACACTAATCCAAAAGTATGTTGTGCGTTTTTCACGCTTTTTGGTATATCATGTCATTTCATGACATGATTATCCATTGTCAGAGGTTGGCAACTATGTGAACAGCTCTTTGTCACCCTCTGACATATCATCAATTTCTTTTAACATATGTCACCCTAGGCTGAATGTTTACTACTTGGTTATAGAATTTGAAGTGTTTCATGCTGCCTCCATTTGAGAAGCAGTTCTAATCAATTACAGGAATGTCAACTGTGAAATTTATACCTTGAAAATCACAGGTTGAACCAATCAGAGAACAGTACATGTATTAATAACCAGCTAGATAAAATTAACAACTAAGATGTCTCAATAAAATTATCAAGTTATTCTGTTTGATTCATTTTGAGTTTAAAATTGCCTTCAGATAGCCAGTATATCACGTGACATATGTAATATTTCATAAGTGAAGACAGCTTGATCTCATCTGATGCAGTAAAATAAAATAAAAAAGATAACAGAAAACACCTACAATGGCTGAAAAACACAGTCACATGCCACAATGTACCAAGCAACTGCACAAGAAAATAATAAATAAAAGACAACTGTAAACAATGGTAGGAACATGAGTTATTGACCAGTAACTAAAGATCAACCATAGGTTAGACTTGATGTCCCAGACCAAATGCCAATAAGGCAAAAAAAAAAGTCAATAAAAATACACACCTGATATTACATCAACCTGAGCTTTAGTTCCAGCTGGAAGTCCAAATCCATCCCAATTAACAGATACTCGTTTCCGAGATGGCTGGAAATTTAGATCATATCCAATTATATCACCATCAAATACTTTTCCTGGTAGTAATGGATCTTGTTTTATGGTAACACCATTGGATCGTATTATATACGTAAAATTCAATGCATTGGTAACTCTCAGCAATGAGTAATACAATTCTCCACTCTTCATCCGAAGTTCATCATTCATACCATGGGTTTTCACTGAAAAATATCACAATTCATTATTTGATTAAATTTATCCTTCATACTATGATAAACGATACTTATAACTGATATCCTGGGTTTTCACTGAAATTTTATATCATAACCTCTGACAAGATTAATAGGATCTTGCATAAGATCATATTGTAGATCGGGATATCTTTCATGAGTGTAAGAAATTTCGTCTTTTCTCAAGATGAGCATAGCGAAATGACAGGAAAAGATGTATAATTGTTTACACAAGTGAAAGATATTCTGTTCTTTAATTCAGATAGAATGCAAGTTTCTTTTTCTTCTGTAAAATATGAAAAGAAACATCTGCAAACCTTTACCGTGTGAACGTTGTTGCCATTTGAGTGTACTTTACATCGTGACGTCAGGTGTTTTATGATTTTTAGTAATTGTAACGATTGTTTTATTATGATTCGTTATTTACCTGTGTAAGATGATGTTGTGTGCATTGATTGTACATGGGTAATCTTACACTGTAAACCACCATTTTCGGAAGAAACTCAAGTGTTTTCTCCCCTCTGGCATGCCTAGATGTTGTTTTGATTAGCCATTTAAAAGCTTAACTTGTTCCAAAGCTTCATATTTCATATCTTAGATTGGCTGGCGATCAGCAGCAGCAACAGTAACGAGTTCATCATATTTTGTTAAAATTGTGATTTATATTTTACTTTAAGTTTTCAAGTCAGTAAACTTTAATCTTTCAAGTTCAAAATTAAGACATACATTCATTCAAAACTCATTGAAAACCCTGTTTTCAAATAGACTACTGATTATTTTAACATTTTTCACAGAAATCTGCTTCAGGATTGTTTAATATTCTATTGCTTTTTATATTATCACATTTCAGATTTTCCAATGTAACCTTTACTTTCTGGCCCTTTTGATCAATTACCTTAACTTTCTTTCCCTTAAAACCTGAATAGGTTTTCAGGGGCTTTGGCTACAGAGCTGCCGGGCGCGTCCCCAGGTGGTGGATAGGGGAATGCCCTGTCTTTGCGGGGTAGTCAGGTCATAATACGGAAAGCCTGACCGCGAACCATTGTAGCCAAACTGTGTGGAGAAACGCCACGCTCCATGCAGTATAAAGACCCCTTCTATATTTCTCTAAAGAGAGCAGACGCACTGGGTGTCGTATAGAAGGCTAAATTTCCTGCCCCTACCCATTTCTCCCCTTTTCCAGTGGCAATCAAAAGTCGTTGCCCCGGTTGTCCCTTCTACCTTTATTTCTTTCTTCTTTTACTTACAATTTGTCTTGAATTGATTAACTTGTTCTCGTCCTGATATAGCTGAAATATTGCTCATTGGACGTTAAACTCTATCTAATCAATCAATCTTAAAATCAATTCATCAAAGACTGTTTTCACTTCGAACTCTGGAACTGCAAAGGAATGGACACCATTTCCTAAACTGATTTCTGATTGGTTACTTTCAGGCCATTTGAACCCGAGTAACCCTTGCAAATACAAGAGTAGCTAGAGTTTTCTTCTCAATATTACTGAAATAAATTCACCCAATCAGATTGGATTATTTACAAAAATCTTTATCAGGGCCACATACCGTATTTCCAGTACTAGAGTCGAACCTGCGGTTTGATCAGGCTGTGTTCATGTGGCACTTGAGTTAAACTGAAAATGGTCATTGATCCATTTAAAGATTTATAAGAACTACTCACAACCCATATTTAACCATTCCTGTACAACTTTCCCGTCAATTCTTTGAATCTGCCATTCATATTTTACAATGGGACACGGATCTCCTGAAACATCCCAAGCTGCTCTGTAAGTGTCTACACTTTCTTGGAAATCACTGGCGAAAACAGAAATACATGAATCACTGGCGAAAACAGAAAAACATGAATACACCAAGCATGTACTCTTCAAATTTACAAAATTAATTTTTTTGTACTGTTTATATTTAGATTTAATGTGTTTGAGTTTGTGAGGAATTTAAATCTAAAGGCTCCACAACAGTATTGTACTATAGTCTTAGTTATCATTATTTAAGTACAGTAGAACTTTGACGGCTTGAACTGAAATAGCTCGAACACCATGGATGTCTCCAACCCTTTTTCTGGTCCCTTTGTTCAAGTTTCAACCTATTTCACTGGCGTTGGCTCCAACACTCCTATAACTCAAACTGTTTTTATCAGTTCCTTTGGTGTTCAAGCAATCAAAGTTTTTAATTGGAAAACATCATAAAAAAAACATCAAACTTTATTTGCACAAAGCTTGTTAAGAATTAATCCATCTATAGATAATACAATGCACTATATATATTTATGTTAAATTAATGACAATACCCATTCATTAATTAATTCAACTCACGAGTGTGTAAATATGGCCTTTTATAATAATTCCTTCAAATTTTTCCAGTTTTGCATGCAAGTCAGCCATGTATTGAGTGTAAATATGGTGTTTTAAACCTTCAAATTTTTCAAGCTTTGTGTTTTAGTCAGCTGTGTATTGCATATCAATTAACACTTCTAAAACTATTGTTATTACTTTGGCGTTTTTTCACAGCGATTGATCTAATTGGAATTCTCTCAACTTTTACATGTTCTATCATTAGTGTGTGCTGCATAATTCTACCTTCTTAACTTAGTTTTGCAAGTAAAATCAAATCATAGTTACACATCACCAATGGAATTCCTTAGGACGTCATATATTCCTACATGTGACAACGGAGGTAGACCCTGGCTGATATAGGATAAAGAAACTCCATTTGATGTAGCTACACTAGATAACCCTGCTCCATTTTCTCCCTTCACTGACACATAGATCTGCAACAGAAGTTTTATTCATGTAATAAAACTTGACATGAAATTGCTGCAATAATAATTATTAATACATCTAATAATCCCAGTTTTTTTCTAGAGGCAAATCCATGGGGTGCAATTGAGAAAAAACTAGAGGTACTGTGGTCCACTGGGCCACAAATGAATACCCCCGCATGCCCAATATAACTAGAGGTACTGTGGTCTAGCGGCCCACACATACCCCCCGCACTAACTGCTTTTCAGACTTCCAAACATAAACTGTCCTTGACGGACTATTGATACCCCCCGCACATGCTTGAGATGTCTATACTTTAGTAAGTGAAAGCTGCAAGAGGAGTTCAATACCTAAAATGGATACACTTTCAAAAGACACAGTGAACAGATTATTTGTACAACTAAATGCTTCCATTGGATTTTTGTTTTCTCCCACTTTAGTCCTGAGAGAAACAGAAAGACCGACTGAAACTAATATCTTTGAAATCCAGAATAAATTACAAAATTAAACCAAATTAAATGAATAGCTAAATATATACCTTTGTGAAAGAATATTTTTGGAAAATTATATCAAGAAATAAACATAGTGAATTGACTAATCAGAACACTTTAAATATTACTGCTGATTACATGAATGAAAAATGTAAGGAGAATCAGCCCTTTACAAAGATATGCCCTTAGCTGATTTCAGCTTTTCCTTTAAATGTTATTTGTTATTTGCTTTCTNAGTCGAAAAGAGACCTTTTGAAAAGTTTTAATGTACTTAAATGATCTTCTGCATGTCAGTTTTAGTGAAATACACACCAGAATTCCCATTAAACATTATCTTTTTATCATTTAGAGCCTGAATATTTCAAATTTTCTCTAAATTTGTAGGGGGAGGGGTGCTAATTTTGACATTTATGAACCTATAATACGTCTGAAACTAAAATTTTTGCATACAATTTGTTGCTAACATATCATAAATTATTATTGCATCGGCAATTATTAAATATATATTCAGATTTTTACGACCCTTAAGTCAAAAAGTCGAAAATGTGAAAAATCTAAAATTCCGAAAAATTCCATTTTTCAAAAATTTTATACCGAAAATCAAAATTTTATGGACTTTAATGGTTTTATTTTCCAACATTGTATCACAACTGATAAGTTAGGCATAAAAACTAGATCAAATGACGATGGTTGTTTATCTGAAAAGAATTGACAGCCTAAAATCGAGATTTTCGCAATTTTTTGCAGGGGTAGGGGTAGATTTTTTGTATCCCCTGACCATAAAATAGACGTAAAGTACCCAAACTTGTGTTCATTGTAAAGCATATTAAATTAGCTTTAATTTGATACCAAATTTCAGTACATATTACTTATCTGCAAAAAGTTATGGAGCTTAAAAGATGAAACTTATGTTAAAAAGAAAATACCATAATTTTTCGGGTGTACTATAAAAGTGGCACTATACTGTCTATGCGTGCAGGTTATGTTCGTGTTAACATGTTTTATTTTGAAGAGGGGACATAGAAGGACTGAAAAAAACCGGTCTGGTTCGGAAGTGGGGGGGGGGTGCACGGAAAGTGTTTCCAGCCCACGGACTACATGGCCTTCAACGTGGAATGTTGTTATTCATTTGACCCTTTTGGGAAAAAAAAAACTAATTTTTATTACTCGTTATTTTTAAAAGCATTTTCCCAGGTTAGCGATACAGGCTTACTCTCTGAGTTTCTTGTTTTGACCTATTATCATTATTTATTGTTCCATAGAAATTTTGGATATAAATCTGACTGTGGATTGTTGTTGCGAGCAACTGTTGTAGATTTGTGAACATAATAAATGGAATTTTTCACTTATCTCAGATTTTATAAAAGTTTTGACTTTTATCAATGGTTCTTTAGCTTTAATTTCATTCTTTGATTTGTAAAAAAGCGTGCATTTTGACTTTTTACTGTCACACTTTCATGCGAAACAGATTGTCTAACTATTGGAAATACTCTTTTTCTTTTTTGTTGATTGATATATACTTTTTATTTCTTAATAGTTTTCTAGCTGCTGATATTACCAGATTATCCTTAGTCTTATCGACCCTGTTTAAGATAAACTGGACAAATCCATTTTCAAAGACGAGTATGTTATTTCGGTCACTAGTTTTCATTTGGAAACCAAAAAATTCGCAAGATTGCAAGGTTCAAACGGCGCAATAACAGAACCTCTTGAACCTCTGGACCCCTAATCGTCTTTGATCCGAGGTGTGTGGTTAACAACTCCTTGGAATTTGATTTTTTTTAAATGTTTCAAAAGGCATAACTCAAGAATCAATTGGACCTATGGACCCAAAATCGAAATGATCCGAGTTTTGCGGTAATTAACTTACATACCAAGTTTTAAGACGGTGTGTTATTTCATTCACAAGTTATCAATTGGAAACCTAAAAAATGTGCAAAATTTCAAAGTTACAAGTAGCATAACTCCCGAACGACTTCTGGATCCAATTCAATTTGGCTTGAATTTAGTGTCAAACAACTCACATACGAAGTGAGAAGGCGATACGCTACTTCGTTCACAGGCTATTAGTCGGGAACCATAAAAATCACAAAATTTCAAAGTTTCAAAGAGCATAATTAAAAAACTATACTGAAATCTCTAGACCCGAAATCAAACTTGGAATGAGTTTTGTGGTAAATAGCTTACATATAGTATTTTATTTCGTTCACAAGTTATCATTCGAAAACCTTCGGGAAACAGACGGACGGACAGACAGACAGACAGACAGACGGGCAGACGTCTGAAAATATCACACAATACCTCGCTCCTCTGGTGGCGGGGTATAAAAAACGACTCCTGACTGCCGTTATTGACCCGAAATTACATTTTCATTCCATTGGTGCACTTGTTTATTTTCTCGGCTTCGTCTCGATTAATATTATGCTGGATTAAATTTTATGGTTTAAATAAGTTTTACTCTTTTTTGCTTTTTTTCTAAAGTATTCAGGACGTCAGCAAATGTCAAATTTAATTTTGTGATTTGGTTTTGACAAAAATAAAAGTAGCCTTTTGAGATACCGAAAATTCGAGGAGGCAACTGTACTACGGAATCGCGGTTATTTAATAAAAATATCTATAGGATATGTTCTCAATTTTTTCGCCAGAAAAATTTAGAAATGAAGCACTACAGTCGGTCAAGGTCATCTGTTTGCTGTATATGTACTAATTTGGATGGAACAATGAAGATAAGAGAAAACGGAAGTATTGCAACGTCTCTTGGTACTTACAGCACAAACTTTTTCGGGTTTCATAGACAGTAGTATATACCGGTATGCACCGTTCAGTTCTCATTTGACGAGGTGCCCGACGAGGTGCAACGAGGTGCAACAAGGTGCTACCGTAATAATACTATATTAATAGGTTCTCAATGGACGAGGTGCTGACTAGGTGCGACGAGCTGCTGATCTACTGTTAGTGTGACCTTTTGGTCTCGGAACATGTGTCTCGAATTGGTCTCGCCTACTCAAGTGCTAATGCACTAATATAATATTTTATTAGACGAGGTGCTTATGTACTAATAGTATATTTCAATAGTATTTCATTGGGGTCTCATTTGACGAGGTGCTAATGTAGTAGTAGTATTTTATTAGGTTTTCATATGTCGGGGTGCCTATATATTAATAGTATTTCATTGGGTTCTCATCTGATGAGGTGCTTATGTATTAATAGTATATTTCAATAGTATTTCATTGGGGTCTCATTTGACGAGGTGCTAATGTAGTAGTAGTATTTCATAAGGTTTTCATTTGGCGAGGTGCCTATATGTTAATAGTATTTCAATGGGTTCTCATCTGACGAGGTGCTTATGTATTGACAGTATATTTCAATAGTATTTCATTGGGGTCTCATTTGACGAGGTGCTAATGTATTAATAGTTTTTATTAAACGAGGTCCTGACGAAGTGCTAATAGGGCATTCTCAATAAGGCTTCCTTAGTGACCTTAGGGTTTTTTTTGTTTTTCATTAACTGGGTTCTCACTTGACCAGGTACTACTGTATTAATAGTATATTTCAATAGTCTATCTTATTGGGTTTTCATTTGACGAGGTGCTGACGAGGTTCTTATGTATTGATAATATATTTCATTGGCTTTCATTCGACGAGGTGTTAAAATGTATTAGTATTTTGTCGGGGTCTCATTTGACGAGGTGTTAAAATGTATTATTAGTGTAAATTTTGGGTTTACATTTGACGAGGTGCCTATGTATTATTAGTATTTCATTGGTTTTTGGTCTCGTCCCGTATGTTTCGCCATTGACTTTGGCCTCACCTGTCCATGGTGTTGTCTTTGGTCTTGCCTTAAATCATATGCAAATGTGTTAGATATGCGAATCAGGTCTCATTCTGGTATTGCCCTTAACCCTAATTTTACCCTTTGCCTTAAACCCGAAACCTAATCCTAGGCATATCCATAATATATTTACACCAACCCTAATGTATATAACAGTAA
>MJUU01004968.1:23825-65903 GCA_002080025.1 Modiolus philippinarum | reverse complement strand
CATCCAACTCATACTTACACTAACCCTAACCTTAGTCCTAAACCCTAATCGTCTAACTTATTGTATGCATTATTTTGTGTTCTCTGACTTCTTTTACAATCGTTTTCTGATTTTGTTGTCTTTGTTCACGACTAACCCTTACCATTTTTTTGCAGTTTTTTTCTATACCTCCAGAGAATTTAGTTCTAATCTCACATTTTAAAAATTATTTGAGTTATCCCTTTTATCCATTCTCTAACTCTAACCTAAGCTTTTATGAAAACTCATTTTTTTCGAATGTTATTCAAGTATTCTGTATTGAAGTTATCTCCCTAACCCAAACCTTAACACTAATCCAAGTTCCTATGACAACTCTTTATTCATTATTTATTTTCGAATATTATTTTAATATTCTCATGTTATCCCCCTTTTATCCAACTTCGAACTCTAACTCTTAGTTGCTATGACAACTCTATATTCATTTTTTTTTCGAATGTTTTTCTAATATTCTTTAAATATTAGAGTTATCTCCCTTCTATCCAACCTCTAACCTAACCCGTGACTACTATATTCATTTATTTTAATATTCGATTGTTATTCTGTTATTTTTTCTAACTCTAAGCGTTATTTTCATTTTGTTTGAAATTCATTTTTGGAAATATTATTATATTTTTTTTCTGATTATGAAAACTCCAAACACATACATTCTCCCTGAACTACATTACTTTCTATTTTCTTGGAGGTCACTCTGCGTTATCCAGGCTTGTGACTGGCTATCCGATAGGATAGGCCGCATTACCCTCCCTCCGTCCCATTTGTATTTAAGCTATTGAGTGTATTTTGATTTTGTTGATGTAGAATGTCATATTCGTAAGAAGATGTATTGTCCATTTGGTGTGAGGTCTCTGTTGTCTTATGTATTCCAGGAGATCTTGTCGGTCTACTTTATCGATGAGCTGGTGAAGATCTTCTTTATTTTTTATTAGCATTGGCACTTCCAAAAATCTGGTGTTATTCTGGCTGGCATGATAGTATCACAATTCATCCGTTTCTAAATTCCGCAAATAAAGCCAAAAGAAAAATTAATTTTAAAGGCTGACGTCTGTTGATAAAAAATTTCCCATAATTTCTATGGGATATTTGGTAGAGAGCTGTTGTCCAAAACGAAGTTGTATCGATCCTGTACAAGGTTTCCTGTATGTTGTGCGGTGCGAATGCTTGGCCAGTTTTCTAGGTACAACTGTCGAGTGTCACGATCTTCGGGCAAGATGTCTGGTTTGGTTGGATCCTCACTGGTTGCTGGTGTGATTGGTATTTCCTTGCTGCTTCCAGGTTGCTTTGTAGATGGTTTATCTCCCTTTCCAGATAGCGATGTGTTGGGTCTGTTCATCATCAACATAAGCTTCGTAGGTTTGGCACCTGGTCTTTCATGTATAGCACGGTGACGCTTGAGGTTGGATTGGTCGTTGAAATATTGACCGCAGACATCACATCTTAACGTGTAGTCATGGGAAGCTTCATGCCTTCTTTTGTTGTCTTCTCGGTCGAATTTTTTTCTCACACTTGGTACAGCTGAACTCGTGAATATTCTCTGAATGGCACTTTGCGTGTCGTTGTAAACTTCGCTTTTCGGTGTACGTCTTCGGGCATTTAACACAAGCGAACATTTTAACTTCTGGTCAGCAGATTGGCAGTCTGCATGGCGACTGAACAGGCCGTTTGATCGCGCCTTTATATGGTTCAAGTCATTTGTATCGATGGCCGTGATTGGTTGTTTATTTTCGTAAGGGGTGATTTGATTGGTTGATTTTCCTGTATTCTGATTGGTAAATCCATTGTAAATGGAGGTTTTTGATTGGTTGAAATCTCTGCAATTTGATTGGTCCACATTATGTACAGCTTCAATCCACTTTTTGTTTAAAAAATGGTGACTTACTGAATGTGAACACCAAATACGAACAGAAACATTGAAACATCAACATAATCTGACACAAGATATGTAAACATATGAACATTGATACGAATATTAACACCAATTCATAAGCATAAAGTTAAGTAAGACTATAAAGTGATATAAGAACATGTAAACATATGAATATTAACACTGACCTGAACCAAAACGTCAGCTATGACTATGAACTGACATTAAATATGAAAACAAATAGATGCTGACGACCAAATGAACAATAAATACAAGCATAATTGTAAAAAGATCAACATAAAGTGACACAAACTATAAAAAAATCAAGATTATTGTTAATTGTACATAAAAATATAAACTGAAACATGAAATTGATCAGAAATGCAACAAAACATGACAACATAATGTGAACTTGACATGAAAACATAAGATGATATGTTCAATATGAACACAAACACAACAAAGTAGGAAACCAAAAGTGAACTTTGACATGAAAATATAACATGATACGTCAACTATAAACACAGATATAACAAAAGATCTAACCGAAATTTCTATGACATTGATATGAACATAACGAATGAACATAAGTATATAGGCATATTAGATATGAATGTTAACAACAAGTGGAAGACGAAATAAACATTAAGCGACACAAAATATGAAAACAAATTGATATTACAAACAATATGAACAATAAATTAAGCATTAATAGTAAAAGATCAACAGTAAATGATACAAGATATATATGTGAACACCAAATACGAACTGATTGAACATTGAAAACAGAAACATTGAAACATCAACATTAAACGATACAAAAAATACAAACACCAAAACACGACACATAACGATAAGTATGGACATCAATACAACAAAACATGACAACATAATATAAACTTGACATGAAAACGTAAGATGAAACGTTAAATATCAACATAATTACAACAAAACATGACAACATAATGTGAACTTCACATGAAAACATCAGATGATATGTGAAATATAAACACAAACACAACAAAGTATGAAACCAAAAGTGAACTTTGATATCAAAACATAATACCTTGAACGTTATAACATTAACATCAAGTGACATAAAAGGTGATACATAATGACATTAATGTAAAACTTTAACACAGAAACATACTATGAAACGTAAAATATGAAAAGAAATACAACAAAATATAAAAACAAATGTGAACTTTGACATCAAAACATAACATTACACATAAAATATGAACACAAACACAACAAAACATAACAACATAATGTGAACTTCACATGAAAACATAAGATGATATGTGAAATATGAGCACAAACACAACAAAGTATGAAACCAAATGTGAACCTAGACATAAAAATACATCATGACACATACAATATGAACATAAATACAACAAATTATGAAAATAAATGCAAACTTTGACATAGAAATACAAACTGAAACATAAAACATCAACATAATTACAACAAAATATGAATATAAATGTGAACTTTGACTATGAAGTGATACAAAACATTTAACTTAACGAAATTCATATGAACTGTTACCTGAAAACTTAAATGTGACCACCGATACAACAAATAATGAAAACAAATACAACAAATAATGAAAACAAATACAACAATACATGACAACAAATGCAAACTTGAACACCAAAACGCAATATTAATCATGGAACATCAACATAATTACAACAAAATATGAAAATAAATGTCAACTTTGATATCAAAACACAATACAAAACATTAAACTTAACGATATTCATATGAACTGTTACGTGAAAACTGAACATAAACGTTAAATGTGACCACAGATACAACAAATTATGAAAACAAATACAACAATACATGACAATTTAATTACAGTTGTATGAACCGTTACATTAAAACGTAAGATGAAACGTTAAATATCAAGATGTGGTGACGCAAAACATCAAACATATCGATGTTTATGAAGACTTTAACTCAAAAACACAATATGGAATGTAAAATATGAACATAATTACAACAAATTATGAAGATAAATGCAAACTTGACATGAAAACGTAAGATGAAACGTTAAATGTGACCACAGATACAACAAATAATGAAAACAAATACAACAAAGAATGTAAACAAATACAACAATACATGACAACAAATGCAAACTTGAACACCAAAACGCAATATGAATCATGAAACATCAACATAATTACAACAAAATATGAAAATAAATGTGAACTTTGACTATAGAGTGATACAAAACATGAAAGCATATCGACATTAATGTAAATAAGGTGAAATAAAACATCAAAATTTGACGCAGCAGGAGCAGCAGCAATTCAACCTGGTATATGACGCAGCAGCAGCAGCAAATCTACCTCGCATATGACCCAGCAGCAGCAGCAGCAGCAGCCAGGCCTTACCCCTTACCAGCAGCAGCAGCAGCCAGGCCTTACCCCTTACCAGCAGCAGCAGCAGCAGATAGACCCAAGTATGGGCGAGAAGCAGCAGCAGCTAAAACACGTAAAAAAGCCAATGAAGACAACAAAACTGCGATAAAAACATCGAAAATACGATCTGAAACATTAAATTGAACAGAAATACAATAAAATTTATTACAAATACGAACTTGTACGTCAAAAACATCAAGATAAAATGAAATCACGTGAAATCTCGTACTTAACGAGACTTCTTAAAGGTAACAGATATCAAGTTGACAGTGTGATCAAACGATTGAGAAGCCTAAACATACCCCGAATTCATATATGACATGACTAAATTATCAATAGTTCGGATAAAGAACGATCTAGGGCAGAATTAGGGCCGACTAAGACCGATCTTTGATTTGTAAGGGCCGATATCTCTATTACAGTAGGTTCTAGCACTGTAACACCAACACCAATCGCTTTAGAACTATAAATTTACCCCGAATCCATATATGATATGTCCATAGTACGAATAGTTCGGATTAAGGACGATTAAGGGCCGACTAAGGCCGATCTTTGATTTCTAAGGGCCGATATTATCATAAAAGGACGTTCCAGGCTTTAACTACCTATTCCAATCGCTTTAGAAGTATTAAAGTACCCCGAATCCATATATGATATGCCTATAGTACAAGTATTAAGGGTCAGGGCCGAATGAGGGCCGTTTAGGGCCGATATCTCGTTAACACTCGGAGCTAGAGCTTTGAAACCTGCACCAATGATTTAGCGATCCCTATTTACCCTAGTACGATATCACAACTGCACGAAAATACGCAAACAACACTCAAAAATTAAGAGTTACTCCAAGTGTTATATGGGCTCGAGTTCGGGTATTTGCCCGTTCTATAAATAGGTTTTTGAGGGAATCCCCACTCTACCTTGTGCATTCGCAAGGTAATTAAGATATATTTCCGGTCACGTGACTTCCGATTCCGGTCACGTGACTTCCGGTGACGTCATTTCCGGTCTACGGCACTTCTGGTGACGTCACCTCCGGCACCACCTCCTCAATGTGAGTTGAACTGTGCTCATATACTACTTGGAGTAACCCTTAATTTTTTAGTGTTGTTTGCGTATTTTCGTGCTGTTGTGATATCGTACTAGGGTAAATCGGGGTCGCTAAATCGATTAGAGCAGGTTTCAAAGCTCTAGCTCCAAGTGTAAACGAGATATCGACCCTAAACGGCCTTAATTCGGCCCTGGCCCTTAATACTTGTACTATAGGCATACCATATATGGATTCGGGGTACTTTAATACTTCTAAAGCGATTGGAATAGGTAGTTAAAGCCTAGAATGTCCTTTTATGATAATATCGGCCCTTAGAAATCAAAGATCGGCCTTAGTCGGCTCTTAATCTTCCTAAATCCGAACTATTCGTACTATGGACATATCATATATGGATTCGGGGTAAATTTATAGTTCTAAAGCGATTGGTGTTGGTGTTACAGTGCTAGAACCTACTGTAATAGAGATATCGGCCCTTGCAAATCAAAGATCGGTCTTAGTCGGCCCTAATTCTGCCCTAGATCGTTATTTATCCGAACTATTGATAATTTAGTCATGTCATATATGAATTCGGGGTATGCTTAGGCTTCTCAATCGTTTGATCACACTGTCAACTTGATATCTGTTACCTTTAAGAAGTCTCGTTCAGTACGAGATTTCACGTGATTTCATTTTATCTTGATGTTTTCGACGTACAAGTTCGTATTTGTAATAAGTTTTATTGTATTTCTGTTCAATTTTATGTTTCAGATCGTATTTTCGATGTTTTTATCGCAGTTTTGTTGTCTTCATTGGCCTTTTTACGGGGTTTTGCTGCTGCTGCTGCTTCGCGTCCATACTTGGGTTATCTGCTGCTGCTGCTGCTGCTGTTGGTAAGGGGTTAGGCCTGTCTGCTGCTGCTGCTGCTGGGTCATATGCGAGGTAGAATTGCTACTGCTGCTGCTGCTGCGTCATATACCAGGTTGAATTGCTGCTGCTGCTGCTGCTGTGTCATATACCAGGTATATTTGCTGCTGCTGCTGCTGCTGCGTCAAATTTTGATGTTTTATTTCAGCTTATTTACATTAATGTCGATATGCTTTCATGTTTTGTATCACTCTAGTCAAAGTTCATATTTATTTTCATATTTTGTTGTAATTATGTTGATGTTTCATGATTCATATTGCGTTTTGGTGTTCAAGTTTGCATTTGTTGTCATGTATTGTTGTATTTGTTTACATTATTTGTTGTATTTGTTTTCATTATTTGTTGTACCTGTGGTCACATTTAACGTTTCATCTTACGTTTTCATGTCAAGTTTGCATTTATCTTCATAATTTGTTGTAATTATGTTCATATTTTACATTCCATATTGTGTTTTTGTGTTAAAGTCTTCATAAACAGCGATATGTTTAATGTTTTGCGTCACCACATCTTGATATTTAACGTTTCATCTTACGTTTTCATGTAACAGTTCATATTACTGTAATCAAATTGTCATGTATAGTTCCATTTGTTTTCATAATTTGTTGTATCTGTGGTCACATTTAACATTTATGTTCAGTTTTCATGTAACAGTTCATATGAATATCGTTAAGTTTAATGTTTTGTATTGTGTTTTGATATCAAAGTTCACATTTATTTTCATATTTTGTTGTAATTATGTTGATGTTCCATGATTCATAATGCGTTTTGGTGTTCAAGTTTGTATTTGTTGTCACGTATTGTTGTATTTGTTTTCATTATTTGTTGTATTTGTTTTCATTATTTGTTGTATCTGTGGTCACATTTAACGTTTTATGTTAAGTTTTCAGTTCATATGAATGTCGTTAAGTTAAATGTTTTGTATCACTTCATAGTCAAAGTTCACATTTATATTCATATTTTGTTGTAATTATGTTGATGTTTTATGTTTCAGTTTGTATTTCTATGTCAAAGTTTGCATTTATTTTCATAATTTGTTGTATTTATGTTCATATTGTATGTGTCATGATGTATTTTTATGTCTAGGTTCACATTTGGTTTCATACTTTGTTGTGTTTGTGCTCATATTTCACATATCATCTTATGTTTTCATGTGAAGTTCACATTATGTTGTTATGTTTTGTTGTGTTTGTGTTCATATTTTATGTGTAATGTTATGTTTTGATGTCAAAGTTCACATTTGTTTTTATATTTTGTTGTATTTCTTTTCATATTTTACGTTTCATAGTATGTTTCTGTGTTAAAGTTTTACATTAATGTCATTATGTATCACCTTTTATGTCACTTGATGTTAATGTTATAACGTTCAAGGTATTATGTTTTGATATCAAAGTTCACTTTTGGTTTCATACTTTGTTGTGTTTGTGTTTAGATTTCACATATCATCTGATGTTTTCATGTGAAGTTCACATTATGTTGTCATGTTTTGTTGTAATTATGTTGATATTTAACGTTTTATCTTACGTTTTCATGTCAAGTTTATATTTTTGTCATGTTTTGTTGTATTGATGTCCATACTTATCGTTATGTGTCGTGTTTTGGTGTTTGTATGTTTTGTATCGTTTAATGTTGATGTTTCAATGTTTCTGTTTTCAATGTTCAATCAGTTCGTATTTGGTGTTCACATATATATCTTGTATCATTTACTGTTGATCTTTTACTATTAATGCTTAATTTATTGTTCATATTGTTTGTAATATCAATTTGTTTTCATATTTTGTGTCGCTTAATGTTTATTTCGTCTTCCACTTGTTGTTAACATTCAAATCTAATATGCCTATATACTTATGTTCATTCGTTATGTTCATATCAATGTCATAGAAATGTCGTTAGATCTTTTGTTATATCTGTGTTTAAAGTTGACGTATCATGTTATGTTTTCATGTCAAAGTTCACTTTTGGTTTCCTACTTTGTTGTGTTTGTGTTCATATTGAACATATCATCTTATGTTTTCATGTCAAGTTCACATTATGTTGTCATGTTTTGTTGCATTTCTGTTCAATTTCATGTTTCAGTTTATATTTTTATGTACAATTAACAATAATCTTGATTTTTATGTAGTTTGTGTCTCTTAATGTTGATCTTTTTACAATTGTGCTTGTATTTATTGTTCATTTGGTCGTCAGCATCTATTTGTTTTCATATTTAATGTCAGTTCATAGTCATAGCTGACGTTATGCTTATATTTTTTGGTTCACGTCAGTGTTAATATTCATATGTTTACATGTTTTTATATCACTTTATAGTCTTATTTAACTTTATGCTTATGAATTGGTGTTAATATTCGTATCAATGTTCATATGTTTACATATCTTCTGTCAGATTATGTAGGGATTTGCGGGGAATGCAACCAATCAAAAGCCTCCATTTACAATGGATTTACCAATCAGAATACAGGAAAATCAACCAACCAAATCACCCATAACGAAAATAAACAACCAATCACAGCCATCGATGCAAATGGCTTGAACTGTATAAAGGCGCGATCGAAGGGCCTCTTCAGTCGCCAGACTGCCAATCTGTTGACCAGAAGTTAAAATGTTCGCTTGTGATAAATGCCCGAAGACGTACACCGAAAAGCGGAGTTTACAACGACACGCGAAGTGCCATTCAGAGAATATTCAAGAGTTCAGCTGAACCAAGTGTGAGAAAAAAATTCGACCGAGAAGACAACAAAAGAAGGCACGATTCTTCCCATGACTACACGTTAAGATGTGATGCCTGCGGTCAATATTTCAACGACCAATCCGATCTCAAGCGTCACCGTGCTATACATGAAAGACCAGGTGCCAAGCCTACGAAGCTTATGTTGATGATGAACAGACCCAACACATCACAATCTGGAAAGGGGAATAAACCATCTACAAAGCAACCTGAAAGCAGCAAGGAAATACCAATCGCACCAGCAACCAGTGAGGATCCTACCAAACCAGACATCTTGCCCGAAGATCATGACACTCGACAGTTGTACCTAGAAAACTGCCCAAGCATTCGCACCGCACAACATACAGAAAACCTTGTACAGGATCGATACAACTTCGTTTTGGACAACAGCTTTCTACCAAATATCCCAGAGAAATTATGGGAAATTTTTTATCAACAGACGTCAGCCTTTAAAATTAATTTTTCTTTTGGCTTTATTTTGCGGAATTTAGAAACGGATGAATTGAGATACTATCATGCCAGCCAGAATAACACCAGATTTTTGGAAATGCCAATGCTATTAAAAAATAAAGAAGATCTTCACCAGCTCATCGATGAAGTAAAACGACAAGATCTCCTGGAATACATAAGACAACAGATACCACACATCAAATCGACAATACATCTTCTACGAATATGACATTCTACATCAACAAAATCAAAATACACCCAATAGCTTAAATACAAATGGGACGGAGGGAGGGTAATGCGGCCTATCCTATCGGATAGCCAGTCACAAGCCTGGATAAACGCAGAGTGACCTCTAAGTAAATAGAAAGTAATGTAGTTCAGGGAGAATGTATATGTTTGGAGTTTTCATAACCAGAAAAAAAATATAATAATATTTCGAAAATGAATTTCAAACAAAATGAAAATAACGCTTAGAGTTAGAAAAAATAACAGAATAACATTCGAATATTACAATAAATGAATATAGTAGTCATGGGCTAGGTTAGAGGTCAGATAGAAGGGAGATAACTCTAATATGTAGAGAATATTAGAATAACATTCGAAAAAAAATGAATATAGAGTTGTCACAGCAACTAAGAGTTAGAGTTCGAAGTTGGATAAAAGGGGGATAACATGAGAATATTAAAATAATATTCGAAAATAAACAATGGATAAAGAGTTGTCATAGGAACTTGGATTAGTGTTAAGGTTTGGGTTAGGGAGATAACTTCAATACAGAATACTTGAATAACATTCGAAAAAAATGAGTTTTCATAAAAGCTTAGGTTAGAGTTAGAGATTGGATAAAAGGGATAACTCAAATAATTTTTAAAATGTGAGATTAGAACTAAATTCTCTGAAGGTATAGAAAAAAACTGCAAAAAAATGGTAAGGGTTAGTCGTGAACAAAGACAACAAAATCAGAAAACGATTGTAAAAGAAGTCAGAGAACACAAAATAATGCATACAATAAGTTAGACGATTAGGGTTTAGGACTAAGGTTAGGGTTAGTGTAAGTATGAGTTGGATGGAGTTAGTTATAATACATAGAAACAAAGTCATAAATGGTTATTATACAACACTACAACAAAAAGTTAAAGTAAAAGGTTAGGGTTAGAGTTGGATCATAAATAGGATGAGGGTTATATCATGGTTAAGGTAAGATAATGGTAAGGGTTATGGTTATATACATAAGGTTAGTGTTACTGTTATATACATAAGGGTTATGGTTATACACATTAGGGTTAGGGTTATATAAATAAAAGTAAGGGTTATACATAAGGGTTTCGGTTACTGTTATATACATTAGGGTTGGTGTAAATATATTATGGATATGCCTAGGATTAGGTTTCGGGTTTAAGGCAAAGGGTAAAATTAGGGTTAAGGGCAATACCAGAATGAGACCTGATTCGCATATCTAACACGTTTGCATATGATTTAAGGCAAGACCAAAGACAACACCATGGACAGGTGAGGCCAAAGTCAATGGCGAAACATACGGGACGAGACCAAAAACCAATGAAATACTATTAATACATTAGCACCTCGTCAAATGAGACCCCGACAAAATACTAATACATTTTAACACCTCGTCGAATGAAAGCCAATGAAATATACTATCAATACATAAGAACCTCGTCAGCACCTCGTCAAATGAAAACCTAATAAGATAGACTATTGAAATATACTATTAATACAGTAGTACCTGGTCAAGTGAGAACCCAGTTAATGAAAAACAACAAAAACCCTAAGGTCACTGAGGAAGCCTTATTGAGAATGCCCTATTAGCACTTCGTCAGGACCTCGTTTAATAAAAACTATTAATACATTAGCACCTCGTCAAATGAGACACCAATGAAATACTATTGAAATATACTATCAATACATAAGCACCTCGTCAGATGAGAACCCATTGAAATACTATTAATATATAGGCACCTCGCCAAATGAAAACCTAATAAAATACTACTACTACATTAGCACCTTGTCAAATGCGACCCCAATGAAATACTATTAAAATATACTATTATTACATAAGCACCTCGTCTAATAAAATATTATATTAGTACATTAGCACTTGAATAGGCGAGACCAAGGCGAGACACATGTTCCGAGACCAAAAGGTCACACTAACAGTAGATCAGCACCTCGTCGCACCTAGTCAGCACCTCGTCCATTGAGAACATATTAATATAGTATTATTACGGTAGCACCTCGTTGCACCTCGTCGGGCACCTCGTCAAATGAGAACTGAACGTTGCATATATACTACTATAGACTATGCACCGTAAGCTGGCGATAACTATTCATTTATAGCTCTTTTCTTCAGTTATTTAATAGTTTATTGACTTTTTTACTTCCTACTCGAAAATTGTATGATTTCTGTTGTTAACCTTTAACCTCGATTTTCTCATATTGTGATCATGACCACTTGTGGCTTTTACAAACTCGATTTTCTAATCCGGCTCAGTATGACCTTTCCAACGATGCATAAATTAGCTTTGTACTGTTTTGGTACATCAAATCATCTATAAGGGCCTTTCGTTTGCAGCACTTTTAATGACCTATTTATTTAAATATGAAGAGTGTTATGAAGTGTTCGGAATGAAAAAAAAAAGACTTGTCATGTTGGCTTGATAACCGAAACTGTTTCATTGTATTTAAATGCAAAAACCGAAGAGCTGTCCAAAGGATTTTTTCGAAAAGGCCTATACGTGGTGTACTACAATAAGACTCAGTTTCAAATCTATTTTTGAATAATCTGTACCTTCTCAGTTTATCCCCTCCTCGCCAAGATATAGACTGATCTGATAACAAATAATTTTTCCATTCAGTAATAAACTGAAGTGAAAATTTATCAGACACATGGTCTAAAAAACGAGTGTCAACATATTCGGTGATATTGCAGAAGTGTATTTAAAGGCCCTGTCACATGTCACACTATAACGTTCTAGCCAACGTGTGCCGACGTTTGCTAATTTCTATAAGAACGTTGGCACATGCCGAAGAAATTGAAGAAATTATCTTATTAGATGCATTCATAGCGTCAGGCTAACGGCCTTCAACGCATGGAAAACTTATCCATAACTTGTATGCAACGCTCACAAAACGTGTATTAGCGTATGACAACATCGCAAAGGCGTTTTACTAGCGTACTTAACGTATACCGAATAATTCCTTAACGGTCCTCTAGAATTCACAGATCGCCTGTATAGCGTTTTGGCAATCTTTGTACGATCAGCTTGAAATTCTTCATCCCAATGTCATTTTTGTCTTGCTCTTTTACCATTATTTTTATAATAAAACATCGGCTAAAACTTTACTCCTTAGTTACAAGGACGCATGGTTTGCGTTCTCTACACGTTTAAAACTACTGCATATCGCACACATTGCATTCATAACTCGCCTCTAGCGTTCGTCAAACGTCTGCATAACTTATCAACAACATTTCCGTTAACTTGAGCATGTTCAAAATTTTCCGACGCACCCAACGTTCAACAACGCAAGCCAACGTGTGTCGACATGTTTGTAACGTGTTAAGAACGTACCTATATCCTATACAACGCACATCAGCGTGTACGAAAATATTTTCACACGCTGGGCACACGATGCTTTGCGCTATAGTTTGACAGGGCCATAATGAAGTGGTCTACAGCGTGTTTAATTGGAATGTGGACTTTTATTCGTGTTAGAGCTGACCTTTACGTCGGTCTATCACTCCTAGTAAGATGAGTAATGTATAGGTAAAGGTAGATGATCAAATATAAAAAACCGTGACTAAACATTACTCTAATATTATTACACAAACAGGATAACAGTAAACACCTACAATAGCCGAGAACTACAATCACATGCCACAATTTACAAGTGAACTAGACTTAAAACAATAATGAAAACAAGAGACAAACAAAAATAACGATAGGAACTCGGGATAGCCAGACTTGGTACCGGCACTAGCAAAAGCCAGTGGTAGGGTCAAACCGGTTTATGGGTACCCAAATCTCCCCTTTCTCTATCACGTTTCCCTATAGTATAATAAACATGCAAATAAAGCCAAATACAGGTAGACTACTGATTCAATGACCACTATCTTGGAAAAGAAAAGAGCATGACAAAACGTAATTTAGAAAGATGGATCAGATCAAAAAATTCGTGCTTCTAAACTGCCGGCTAGCTCAAGGAATCTAGTCTGCTGGCAAAGCACTGTCGCACTACGAAAGAAAAATCAAACTCCAAACTCCCCGCAAGGTTTGGTAAAGAGTCTTCATGTATTTCAGTAGACATCAGTAGTATCAATGAGAGGCTAGTATATATGTAAAGTCTTCAGGTCACCGGAATCCAAAGCTAATTTAACGGATTTGTTAAGAATATCTCGTTGATATCCACTATTACGCAAAGAATGTAAGTTATGTCCCTGTTTTTCTGGATTTTTTTTTATCAGTTTTGACATTTCTATAAAATCGAGGATGAGAAATGCCCTTAGTAATTAGCTGTTTGCGAGTCACGTCATATCCTGATATCAAATGTTCATATCTTCTGTAAAACCTCTTAAAATATTTAATAATTTATGAAATCTGTAACCTTGTTGTAAATGTTTGGATGTGAGAGTAATCTATAACCTTTTTGTAAAAGTTTGGATGTGAGAGTAAGGTTACGCTCATTAAATCATCAAGGGTAGAACAAATGCGAGCGAATAGTACAAGTTGAGATATATACACCCCGTAGGGTGGAGCTACGTCGCCGTCAAGAAAGTGGAAATTAGTAATAGTAAAATAAAAAATCGTCGCTTTTATCATAAATTTCAGTTTTTATATTACCAGAGTCAATGATGATACTTAGATACAGAAAATGGCAGTATTTAGATCATTGTTTGCCTTATTAAGTTTAAGGGAGGGTTACACCTGGGGTAGGAGGAGATAACTCTGTTTTTCACTTTTTTATTACTTACACAAACAAATAGAATCATTTCAATAGGTATTATCAAAATTTTTAAATTGCAAAATTTTTTCCACAAAGCAAATAAATGTAAATTTTGTCATGAAAACAAATACCTAACATCCAGTTATTTATGATGAGTGCATTTTACTCTACATTTTTGCAATGCTGTCCAAAGATAATGAAAATATGTAAAAGTCAGATTTCTTCTAAGGGAGGTAATTTATAGCACAGATTCAGCAATTTTATTGATTTTTACCCACTTTGTTCTAAATTAAGAAAAAAATGGGACGGTAGAATTTTCTAAAATATTAATATATCTTACATATACTAGTTTTCTTTCTATTCTCAGTTTTTGGTGAAAATTAAACGACAGAATTTTTTACAAGAAGTGTTTAAAAGTGATCAAACTAGAGTAAAAATTTCAGTCTATACTATTCAGAACACAAATGTATTTCAGTTCAAACTAATTAAATTTACTATCATTATTCGTGCTTACTTTCACACATGTCTAAACTACAGAATTTTGCATTTGAAATCATTTTAAATCAAATGCAATTTTAATAAGAGTCAATTTTATACACCACAATCAAGTCCTGAACGGACCAAATAATATGAGGAAACAGGGTATCTTTGATGACCACTAGACATAAAACGGGACGGTAAAAATTGTTGAAAATTGCTGAAATTCGACATGAACATGTGTAGTTTTAATACTGAAAATATTGAGAAAATTAAACGAGTGGAAAATTTTAGGCTTCCCCAGGTCTACCCCCTTAAGTTGTTGTGGGTAAATGATGTCGACATAAGCTAAAAACTTTGGATTGTCAATAGTAAGGATATCGTCAATGTACCTGCTATAATCATTAAAAATAGAAATAAGTTTATCACTGTTTCAGTGTTTGGTACAGTTCGATTTGTTGTTTTTTTTTTATGAAATCCCGTTCGTAACAGAACAGAAAAAGATCTGCATTGAGTGGTGCACAATTAGTACCCATTATACATTTATTTCCCATGCATGCGGAAGATATGAAGATTTGTTTACCCGAGGAAATTATTTTTCCCGAAGGCATTGCCCGATTCCCCGAGGGTAAACAAATCTTCAGATCTCCATCTTGCATGGGAAATAAATATTTTATTCCACCACTAAGTTTAATATTTACAACTAATTGGTGGTGATATCCAGAGGGGGTTCTGCCTCTTCTTTTCTGATTTTTTTTAATGATCTTGATGAATTCCGGCAAAAAATTGACAAAAACTGACAAAAACTCGTCTGGAAATTATTTTCAGGTCACCTTGCTATGCCAGGGTGAGCTTTTGCCATCACTTGGCGTAGTTCTTCGGTGGTCCTCTTTAATAATTGTATCCGGCAAGTCCGTACCTTATCCAAGATGGCCGCAAGCGGGGAACATAGTTTTAACATAAGACTCTTTGGAAAAGACATTCAAAGATTTTCTTCTCAAAAACTACCAGTCCAATTATAGTCACAATTGTCCTTAGATGGTCCCTTCCAAAAATGGTTTCCCGCAGGTCGGTACCTCATTCAAGGCGGCCGCCAGCGAGGAACATAGTTTTAACATTGGACCCTGTGGAAAATACATTCAAAGATCTTCTTCTCAGAAAAGACTTGAACAAACTTGTAGGTACTCAAACGAAAAAATTGAATGTTCGCCTTCAATGAATATAACGGTGTAAAAAATAGTTGTCTGCATCCATTTAAAGAAATCAAAATTTTAATCTCAACAAAATTTAGTTTAAGGATTATTTAACATAATTAAAAAAGAACAATTTTTCCACTTCCGGTATTTGTTTCTTCTATTATGGGTTAAAGAAAAACTGGTTCAAAATTATTTGGAGTTACGACGCTTTGGCCACTAATTACGATAAACTACGACGAAAATTCAAGAAAACTGCAAAAACAAGTAAAAGATAAAATTGATGTGCATATGAAAAAGAAGGGAAATGGGGTAAATGTCAAGAAGACAACATCCCATATCCAGGTTAAAACGACAAAAAACAAAACATCTAGGGGTCAGCATATGGTCTTCAACACAGTGGGGAACCTCACACCATATAGTAAGCCCTAAATGGCCCCGAAAATGTAAAAAAGTGAATAAATCAATGGAAACAAACCACATCCAATAACCCAAATATCAAGAAACTAAAATTTTATAAGAAGACAAGGACAAGCCAATGACCAACACATTCCTGACCTGGGACAGGCGCAAAAACCGCGGTGGGGCTAAACTCGTGCATCTACGTACATTCATGAATCTATTTGAAACTTTGCAATTGAAAAGTAAAGGTTGAAATTTAAATACAACACGTAACGTGCCTCTTCATATGCCGTGTCATCATTACGTATTTGTGCAATGAAAATTGATAAATCATCAAACTTTGTTTACAAAAGTATTCGTTGGAGTACCTAAACTAAGTCACAGTGGTCCTTAGATGGAACCATCCAAAAGAGTTATTCGGCAGGTCCGTAACTCATCCCAGATAGCTGCCAGTGGGGAACATAGTTTTTACATTAGACCTCTTGATTTTTCAGGGAACCTCAGTCTGTCCAAATTTTATTTGAATTGTGGTCAGATTTGGGTTGTAATGGATGGTGGAGCTCTCAGGTGCCATGGAAACTAGGCCAGAAAACTGAAATTTAAAAAGAAAAAAGTATTCTGCTAGTTATTTTAGTTTTGATATCGGCATTATGTAGATAACAAGGGGAACTCCTGCCCATTTTTTTAAAAGGAGGACTTTGAATATTTTTAAATTTCAGCAATATGTATTACCTTTATTATAAGAGGAAAACCCCTGCCAATTTTATTCTATGGTGTTCTGTTATGAGTTGTAATGGATGGTCGAGCTTTCGGTTGTCAGGGATACCAAACAAGAAAAGTGTTATTTTAGAAAAAAAAATATTCTACTAAATTTTATGTTCAGTTTTCAGAAATACGTAAACACTAGTTAATAAGGAGAATCCCTGCCCAAATATTTTTGAAAGGGGCTTGTAATGTTTTAATTTCAGCAATAATTACCTAGATTACAATGGAAACCCCTGCCCAAATTATTTTTGAAACGTGGTCTGAAATGGGTAGAATTGAATAACGCTTCCAAACACATTTAAAGATCCTTTCTGAACTTAGAACACAATGGTACTGTGATGGTACCTTCCAATATCTGAGAGGACCACACCTCATATGGCTGTCAGCATTAAGATAGTTTATATTGGGTTCCATTAAAAGAATTCAGTCTTCACCATCAATTCAATTAGAACTATAAAACTTGATCACAAAAGTCCTCTGATGGCCCCCAGCAGGGAAATGGTTCAACATTTAATCCTGTTTGAAATGCCTTTTACCTATGTCCGCCATGGTACAGCTGAGTGATACAGCCTCTTGAGAGCCTCTTGTTTTCCTTACATTCCGCCTGAATCCCCCCTGTATTCGAAAGGTAGCTGTCTTCATCGATGAAAATAGGACTCAAGGACTAAAAGTACACTTCAGTTATAAAAGGCATTGCCAATGCTGAAATGAATGTTTTATTGATTTTTAAAATTGACATGACAACACAAATGAACTAATCAAAACCGTACTGTTGAGTGAGCTATTCCGTAACTCGGAACACCTCATTTACTATTGCTTAAATTTAATCAATAAACTCTCGTAAAAAAGAGAATTTTGAACGCGGGGAATATGAAATTTGGACACGACGTTCAGTGGGAGAAACTACATGTATCAGTTACCTACGTTTATACCCGTAGGCAGTGAGATTGTTCGATCCTGAAGCACTTCTGTGCAGTCTGAGGCGTAGCCGAAGGCTGTACAGTGGTGCTGAAGAGTGGTACAATCTCAATGCCTACGGGTAGAAACGTGGGTAACGGATTAATTCCCGGCCTTGTCTTTTATTGCACCGAAAAAGCATATCAGTGAAAGTAAATTTGTATGAAATTTCAACGTCATCTGTGTTGTGCAATAAAACAAGTATGATAAATGTGCTGAAAATGCCCCAGCATCCATGTCGAGAATGGTACCTTTGGTACCAACCTCAAACTTTGCTGTTGGTTTAGTGATTTCTTAAGGTTATAAAGCTTTTGACGCTAGATTTTACTTACTAACGTCATAGAATATGAATAGAATAGAAAAGAACATTTTATTTGTCCAAATCATGGGCCCTATATAGGGCAAGAGAGCATACATAGCATATATAGAATATGTGACGTTAGCGCAAAGGAATCCCATGGCACTGGCGCTAGCAACGTTTTTAACGTTTTAGCGAGTGCATGTGTTTTGTTCCAACGGGCTATTATCCAATCAAAAGCCGGCATTCATCACATGTCGGGGATAAGATGTTTTTTCACAGTTACGTGTGACGGTCTTGGCCAATGAAAATTCGTTATTATTTAAGTTATAATTAAGTCGTGGAATAATACCAAATGTTACTCAAAATAGAAATTTATTAATATTTTTCTCAAACGGCCTAAACATTATTTAACCAACTAAACCAATTACAAACCTACCTTTATAGCGACCACTTCTATCAAGCAAAAACTTGTCTTATATTACCCTAATTTCAATATCCCTTCATAGTGCTTTCTATATTAAAAGACCTCCTGTCTTGTGTAAACCTATTGTGAGGTTCCCTTGGTCGGATAAGATAGGTTTGACTGTATACGCGCACTTGTCTTACCTTAACCATTCGCCGAGAACTCTGCTTCCTGGAGGTATTCATGTATAAGAAAATTCCGCTTGAATTTTGTTAGGTCAAAGATGAATTACAAAGCATAGAGTTCAATAAATATTTTAACGGTTTGGTTGTGAAATCTGAGGTCATGAATATTTGAAAATAATTGAAAAAAATCATTCAAATTTTTTCAAAAGAATCATAAAGGTATGAAATTTAACGCTAGATGTTATAGTTTACGGAGAGTCGGTTAAGATTTACTCGTGAACTTTAAGTTATCCCGTTGGTCTAATCATATAGTTAGCAATAAACCTGGTAATAGGGAACATTGTTCAGATATCTTCCTGTACCAAGTAAGCTATATATACTCAAAGTGGAGATAAATTTTAATTTCAATATCAAAATGTTATGCTAATTAGAATCATCTCCAGAACTAACTTGGTAGAGGGAGATTACCGACGGATTTGTCTGAGGAACATCGATGTCTCTAATGAGGAACATCGGTCAGTTATCTCCCTGTATCAAGTAAATTATATATAGTCAAAGTGGAGATAATTTTTAATTTCAATATCAAAATAGGTTATTGTTATTGCTAATCAAAATTATATCCACTTTATCCATATATAACTTACTTGGTACAGGAAAATAACCGACCGATCAACCTCATTGAAAACCAATATACTCAGTACAAGCTTGAGAGTATACAAGCTTGAGAGTATAATATTGAGTCAGGTTTGAATAATACCAACCTAAGGTATGTTACCACAAATCGAACGAAGTTTGTAAGAAAAACGCCTTATACAATATATTACATCGATTGTGGTTTAGACAGGTGTTTTTTTCAAATTCATTACGTGGGCAATTTTACAAGACAAAAATTGGCATAGAAATCTATTAAATAAAAATAAATAACTAAATACCGAAGTTACTGTGAATTTATTTTCTGCATATTTCGACAACTTATGTCTCTTCAGTGCAGATAAAATCTAAACGTATGGAAGACCATAAAATCAAATATGTTAAAAAACTGATATAGAACAAATTCCCAAAATGATATAAATGTGAAGCCAAAATAAGCTAAGGACAGAGCTTTGCATGAGGGAGATACTCCTTAGTATTCATCAAAGTTTACAAAAATTTAGATATTGCAAGGTTCGAAATGAAATCGGCTTTCGGATCAGCACCGAAGTACTGACTACTGGGCTGATGAATGCCCTCGGGGACTAACAGTCCACCTGCAGTGGCATCGACCCAGTGGTAACAAATAACTAAATACCGAAGTTACTGTGAATTTATTTTCTGCATATGCGCATTTCGACAGCTTACAGATGTATGTCTCTTCAGTGCAGATAAAATCTAAACGTATGGAAGACCATAAAATCAAATATGTCAAAAAACTGATAGAGAACAAATACCCAAAATGATATATATGAAAGACTTTGTATTACTAAATCAAAAGCTTCAAATCTTGCGGGAAGATGGAGAAATAAAGAACACGTCTTTTTAATGCAATTAATCTGTAGGGTATGAATATCATATATTTTTTGTGGCAATGATAAAGGTTAAGAGTGAGAGAAACTCATTCATGAATACTATACATAGCAACCTAATGTTCATACGATGAACGCGTAAAGTAGAACTATATAAATTTGCATTGACGTTTTAAAATTTATTTTGTATATATGAATAATTCTAATTTGAAATCCTTTAATCGGCTTGTGTCCATAACCGTGGTAAAATCCGCATAAACTCGTGGGTATTGTAACGACAATGATAACTTTTGATAACGTCATAGACAGTTTGACGATAATTTTTGCAGCATCATAGAACAAAATGACATATTTTACGGGGTAAAATGGCTGTTTATATATATATTTTTCCTATCTTCATTGTCAACATAGACTATAGCAATAATCACTGTTATATTGATATATGTACATAGAGCATCAAATAATGTATTTATATTTTATAATCGTTATATTAACATGGAGACGGAGTTTTCATAAGCTGTGCTTGTTTCCGGATCCAGCATTGTACATGAAAAATTATGAGATATTTATAGATGTAATTCTTTATCTAATAATAAACTAGAAAACACGAGTAGACTTTATAAACATAAGTGGATGATAAAAATCGGATAATAGTTTTTATGAAATAAAAACGATACGCTAGGCTATGGAATAGCCTTGGATAGAAAATTGCGTGTTTGATTGACTAGGGTTTGGTGGCTCATGATGTACTTCTTATGTTATACCATTATATGTCAACATCACTTTCATGCTTATTACATTTATGATTATTTATCAAAGTCGTATTTAATTAAGGAGAGAGATTTATATAAGCTGATTTCAGCTTGTTTCTGAATCCTAATTTGCTGTTATGCTTATTATGTATGATGTATGCTTGTATATGTGTCATGAATTTAAATAAAAATATGTTTAAACTAACTTATGGTTTTAAATTTATACATTACTGTTCTTATTCTAATTATCATATCTATATTTATAAATCTGGCTAAGCGATATTGCAATACCAATCCCATCATCCTCTACAAACCCGTTCCCAGTACCACCTATAGTAAATGTTTATAATACTTTTCAACTTCCACAAGGAAACAGAAAAAAATAAACCCCGCCCCGTTTTATCAGGACGAAACTGGACGCCATTTTGATTTTCGAGAATCTGAAATTCCTATTGGTCAATAGTCTTCTGCTCATGCGTTCTCCTCACTGCGCAAGCGTACTCCTCACTTCACCCCAAGAACTATCTATATAGCTAGGCTATTCCATAGCCTAGCAAATACGTTTAAACTAAAATGGCTGTATGCGTTCTCCTCACTGCGCAAGCGTACTCCTCACTTCACCCCAAGAACTATCTATATAGCTAGGCTATTCCATAGCCTAGCAAATACGTTTAAACTAAAATGGCTGTTTGACATATGAACACAAAGACGAATTCATCTCTTCTGTACCCTGTCATATTAGAATCGAAATAAAGCAAGTGAAGTCAGTCAAAGAACAAACAATCCATGGACAAAGGCAACATCAGAAACACTCGCATACGCTCTGGATAACATATTTGCCATAAAGGGCTAACCCGTGGTAAAATCGCCATATATTCACATTCCAGTGATAGCAAGGTGACCAAGAGGTGATTTTTCCGAATTTGGGTTAACGGAATAACACACACCTACATTATACATATTTGGAAAGAGGAGATCATGGCGCATCGAATTTATTGGCTATGATCACATTTTATTTTAAATAAGGTCAAAGGTCAGTTCCTGAAATTAAGAAAATTTTGATGCTAATTTTTTATTTAAAACATTTCATTTAAAACGTGAAAATAAATACACGCGCTTGGAAATTCAAAACGCAGCAACGTAAAACTGTCATTAGATTTACGTAATTTTACTAGACTTTGGTTTGACAAGTACTTTTCAGAAAAAAATTAATAGAGTTACTTTGCTTCGTACACTGTAAGGTAAATTCCCAACTAGAGGTTAAGAAAATCAACTGAAATTTTGAAGTTTTACTAAAATTTTAGCGTTTTATTTGCTGATTTCTCTGTAACGGTCCATATTTGATCCATGATTTTTGGAACATATGAATTGTGCATTGGTATTTCCGTTCAAATTAGAATATTTCGGAAATTAGGCATAGTTTTCTTGCATTTATTGAAAATGTCATTAATATTGACTAAAATTTACCCCGACAATAATACCGATAAATAAAAAAATACCAATCAAAAAATAACCTGCATTTGACGGTTCAAATACATATTTCAGGTCTTGACTTCAATACGAATAGCTTTTTATAAGCATATAAGAGGATGCTGTTATTTTCTGTAACTTTAAAGATACCATATCTTAATTTCTGTTATAGGGCACCCTTAAGAATTGAGAATTTAAAGAAATCGTGACGACAGGAACTTTCTACGGCAATTTAATAGTTGATCTTTCATTTAAAACAAAAATTAGTCGTGTGTGATTCCGTTAACCCAAACTCGAAAACTAAGCGTCTTTTTGGACCTTGGACACCCTACTACATTTGTATATGCCTTTAAATAAAAAGGACACATATTCAAGGCTCAACTTACATCAACAATAATGACAGAACATTCACGTCGATTTCTAAAGCAAGAAATTAAACACATATATAATAGAGGAAAGCAGATTTTTGTTTAATTTTGTTTATTGTATTCTTTCTCTTTAATTTTCGACACGTTAAATCTTTTATATACTTGATAAGGCAAAACACAGAAAAAATGGTTATAATGGTGTAGAAAACAAAAACATCTATCATATAGTAAGAGTACCAGGGCATATCCAGTGAGTGCGGACGGAAATATTTTGATCCATATTTTGTGATTAAACCTATCTATGCAGCTCTTTTTGAAGGGGTTTCAGGACGACTATGAAATATTGCAGAGGCATTCTGAATAATAGATTTAAAGCGGCTTTCGATAACCACTGTTTTGATATTTGTGAGTAAATCCTCTTCAGTGAAGGCCACGATATCCATAGCAATACCATATCCTTTTGCTTCCATTATGTTGGCATTTGATGGTTGATCAAGGCCCATTGGAAATCCAATCATAGGGACTCCATGATACAAAGCTTCAAAAATCCCACTATTTCCACAATGTGTTATAAACAATCTAGTCTTTGGATGGCCAAGTAAATCATTTTGTGGTTCCCATGGTAATAGCAAAACATTGTCATTTAGTTTCTCTGTGCTGCCATGTCGAAATACAAAATTCAGTTTTGATAGTTTGTTGAAAGTACTGATTATTTTAACTAAAATTTCCTCTGGTATTGTTGTAACCATGCTACCGAAAGAAACTACTACTATACCGTATTCCGAAGATTCAACAAATCTCTCGAGCTAAGCAGGAAGTGGTTTTGCAGCTCTTGTGGCGAGACCTCCACAATGAATATTGTTAGGAGGAATTTGAGACGGAGTTCCCATGAGAACATCGCCATTAAACTATGTGAAGTAAAGTTCCCAGTTTGAAATATATGTTTTTTCGGGGACTAGTTTACAGGCTAAACATCGGAAAGAAATCATAGTTGGTCTAATAAAATCGGAAACATATAAAAAGAAATTTATTCCACGCTCTGAAAAGGTCATCTGATCTGTGTAGCTTGAAAACATTGTTGGCATGAATGACGGATAAAAAGGAAATCTGTTCAAAAGTGGGTCAAACAATTTGTTAAGATATATAAACGGCAATCATAATTTATATGCTAGGACTTCAAAACAAGTAGATGGGTTGAAATCGTCAATTGCTATGTCAAAGTTTAAGTTTTTAAGTGTTGCAAGCAATTTTTTATCACTAACAATATCATGGCATAGTTCATAAGCGGCATTTGTAAATTGTACAGCGCATAAAGTTGTGATCCTAACATCTTATTTTCTAAGTACAATGTCGCTTCCTTCACTAAAGACGAATTGTCATAACATTTTACCGTTATTGTCGAAACATTTATCTTCTTTTCAGTTAATTGTTTTTCAATCGCTGTTGAGACAACAAAAGTCACAGAATGGTTATTTTTCTCTAATTCTCTTGCAACTGATACTGCTGGTAGTATATGGCTTATTGTAGGCATCACGAGCACAACATAACTTGAAGCGTTAACCACACAATTTGAACGCTAATTAGACTGATGTATTCAATTCTCATTCTACAAATAGACAAATCACGTGCCAATTAAGATTGTTTGTTATTTTCTTAGTTTAAGTGAGATAGATTTTTGAATTAGCAACTTATTTGAGGAATTCAGAAGTTTTTTTTATATATAATAAATCAATTACCGTACATAATATGGATTTTTAGGATAAATTGTTCTGCTTATAAACATTTTGTCCACACGGGTATTCAAAAACCTATATGTAGTAGCTAGTACTTCGATGCTAGTAAGAAAACAGATTTTATTTGGAAACTTGCAATGTCAAATTAAGATAATTTGGTTTTAAGCTACAATGTAATTGAGTATCTCCCTCTTGCACAGATATGTCTTTTGCTGATTTTGTCTATTTTATTTAGATCCTATTGGTGATTTGTTCTCTTTCATGATAAGATTTAACGTATCTTTTTATATGGATTTACCAATGATTTAATTTGAACTGCCCTAATGAGGCATAAATTAATGAAATGGCTTGAGCGGAAATTAAATTCATCGTATCTTCGGTATTTTGCTATCTGTTTGATCGTCTTTGATTGAACAAAATAAATTTATACGACTGGTGTCATAAAAGACACAGAAGATGCTTACTCTACCGGTGCACCTGATCTTACCCATTTACAATGAAGGGATATGGAGTAAATGCAAATGAGACAAAGTCTCTACAAATACATAGTTGTAATAAGCAATGGAACAACGCTTTTATTGTTGTTCTTCATCCATGGTTTTTTATTGGGTCCGTGTTTGTCATTTTTATGAGTGTGTGTGTGTCTTCATTTTTCTTTTCTATGCCATACTCATGTTGTGTCTCTGTTTCTTTGTTGTTTTTGGATTATTCGTGTTGGATTGACGGTTCGGCTCTCATTTACCTTATACAATCATGAGGTCAAAAGCATTCTTGGAGACAAATAGGAAGCTAATCAGAGACAAATGTTTAATCTAATTTCTTGCCACTGAAAAATGAAATGGTATGTAGATTTTTTAATATAACAGATTTGCGAAATCTGTGATTGATGTCTCTTTTACTCTTTTAGTGTGGTTTGGTTAATGTATAGAAAAATTAAATCTGTAATCTCTAGGCCTTAAAAATGAAATAATGTAAAACTTTTCATCCCCTAAAAGTTAGGATTTATTATTATTATTATTATTTTTATCATTTATTTTTTTTTTTGCTTGTCGTGTTCTTTTTTTTTTTTGTTTTTGTTGTTTTTGTGTGTGTGTTTTTTTTTGTTCTTCCAGCAATTGAATTTTCTATTAACAATCGACATGATAGAGAAATGGATAAAAAATCAACTGCTGCTGTTCCCACTTAATTCCGTTTTTCTGTCTTGCATTTATTTTTGATATAATTATTATTTGTCTACTTAATATATGCATTCTTTCTTGCCTATTATTATATTTATTGTCCTTAATTATTTTTAGATGTACTTAAACAAATGCTTACCTTCAGTAAAATGTTACGGAAGCCAATAGGGGACCTACCAAGAAACAAAAATAAAAAAAATTATATCGTTTTCTCGATATATATATCGTTAAATCGATATAATTATATCGTTATCTCGATATAAATAAATCGTTACCTCGATATAATAATATTGTTATCACGATATACATTTATATCGTTATCTCGCTATTTTTATTTCGTTATCTCGATTTAATTATTCCGTTATCTCGATATAAATATATAGTTATCTCAATAAAATTCTATCGTTATAACGATAAAATTCTATCGTTATAATGATATTTTTATTTTGGTATATTTCAAGAAAAATTGCAATTGTATGAAAACCTATTCGTGCTTCATTCGAATTTTTTATTCAGTTAAACAGGATGAATTTATTTATATGATAGTGAATTGTTGACTTAGAAATAATATTAAAAAAAATGAATATTTTTATCCCCACCCTGCGACGAAAAATAAACTAGAGTTACTGTGGCCTAGTGGCCCAACCTCTCTGAATTTTCTTAAACATCTTAAGAAATGGAATTATTAGAAAACAATATATACCGTGCACATCTATGATATGTAATTAAGGTCCAGCATAAAATTCTGATCAATGGGCAAGGAGGTGTATTGGATACCAGGTGTTCATCATATGGTTTGCAGTGAACTGTAAGAGCTAAAATGACAAAGTCCAAAACATGTCAAAATTCTGGAAAAATGGAATTATTTGAAAATAAAATATGTAGTGCACATCTACAACATGTAATTAAGCTCCTGCATGAGTTTCATGAAATTCCAATCAGTGGTTTAGGAGGTGTAGTTGATACCAGCTTTTGGGTACAAAAAGACGGACGGACGGAAGGGCGGAAGGACAACATGAGTACCATATACCTCCCGCAAAGCGGGGGTATAATAATGACATAATGTGAGGTAAATGAACATGAGACAAAGTCTCCACAATACATGGTAAAACCAAGAAATGGAACATCGTTTTTATTGTTGTTCTTCATTACCACAGACGGACTTAATCTGACAACTTTGTGTTTCAATAATAAACCATAATGAACGAATCAATAATATGATAAATATTCAAGACAAAAACATGCTCCGTTCCCGAACCCCGAAATACAAAGTAGCGAGATATTCTCTTCACCTTCAGCACGTGTACGTCCGTCCGTCGGCCTGTCTATTTGTCCGTTCACTGGTGAGTAAAAATAAACACCTTCAATTGTCGAAAATTACAATCACATGCAACAATCCACAAGCGAACTTAACTAGAAACACACAAATGGAAGACAATAGACACACGTTAATAACAATACGAATTCAGGATAGCCGGACTTGGTACCGACACAAGCAAAAGCTAGCGGTAGGGTAAAACAAGTTCCTGGGTACCGCAACTTCGTGTATATTATTTACTTCATATCCTATCATTATGAATATTTATACCTCATCATATTGTCGTGTTGTGGGAAATTAAATGCTGAAATTTATATGTTGTATTTTAGTTCAACTATCATATAAATCAATACATCCTGTTTAAAAAAAAATCAAGTGTAACGCGAATACGTTTCCATACAATGGTAATTTTTCTTGAAAAATACAAAACTAATCACATGGTTATAACGATATAATTTTAACGAGATAACGATATATTTTATAAAGAGATGACGAAATAATTAAATCGATATGACGAATCAAAAATATATCGAGATAACGATATTAATATATCGTGATAACGATATAGATAAATCGAGATAACGATTTAATTATATCGAGATAACGATTTAATTATATCGAAATAACGATATATATATCGAGATAACGATGTAATTTTATTTATTTTTTGTTTCTTAGGAGGTCCCCTACGGGCTTCCATAATATGTAGTTCAACTATAGAACGAAAAAATAGGATCAAACACGCGATAAAAGAATCTTAATGTTTATTCTCTACTAACTTCTGTATTCAAATATATAAACAATATAATGCATGAAATATTATGCGATCATTAATGAAGATATGGATGTTATTGAATTGGGACATTTAAAAAAACAACGGCAGTAGAACACCGAAGGAACAAAGGGGCGAAATCTACAAAAATCGAAGTCCAAAGACAGGGCAAAAACGAAAACACAGAAAACAACGACACAAAGCACACAACCAGAAATTACAACGTTCAGAACAAAGGCACTCACAGTGTTAACTCCAGTGAAACTGAGAGTGACAGCAGGTGCTCCGGAAGGGTAAGCATGTCCTGCTCTGTTTACAGCACCCGTCACACTGTGAGTGATTCAATCCGGGAAAATGTCAAATCCGGGAAGACGTGAATCTAGCTGAAAATGTCCACTTTCATTTGGGATACTGACACGTCATATCCTTCAATGATGCTATAGTGACGGCCATAGAATTTCTTGAGGGATGAAATTAACAAAGGTTGAACAAATCCCTGATTAAGCAGCTTTTGGGACAGTGCTTTTGCTCTGTTAAAAAAATCACTGTGCAAACTACAAGCTCGACAGTAACGAATCAACTGTGAAATGTACACTCCATAGGCTGGAGAGGTACGTATATTGCTGCTAAGAAAGGGAAAGTTCACAATGGGGAAATTAAAATCATCACGCTTGTCATATAGCTTAGATTTCAAACGTCCATCTTCGTCAATATACAATAAAAGATCTAGGTACGAAGCTGAAGTATGTGTTTCGGTTGTTTCTTTAATTTCAAGCTCATTTGGATAGATCTGATGTAAATAATCCTTAAATTTAGGATAAAGCTATAATGTTGTCTTACATTTTTTAACATGGAGTAACCTTTTAGTAAACATTTGACTTGTGGTTTCTTTATGGATTAGAAATCTTTGTAACAACATTTGTAATTTCATTATTGGTTAAGGGAGCAACCATTTGATTTTTATGGGGGAGGGGGAGGGGGGCAAAAAGGAACATCTGATGCTGGATTTTTTTAACGAAATTTTTGAGCCCGACAATTTTTTTCTGCCTCGAAGTAATCCTGTCATTTTTTTTTTCGGTCCAAGCCAGAAATTTTGCGTCATATATGCCGTCCTGGTTATTTTTTTTTCAGCTTCTTCCTCTCCTGATATTTTTTTTCGCCAAATTTCTGATCCTGGATTTTGTTTTCAAATTCCTTCCTTGCTCCCCCCCATAAAAGTCAAATGTTGAATTGTAGAGAATAGGAGGTTATTCTTTCGATCCCTCGTGTCACGGTATTTTTTCTAATATTTTGGAATATATAAATTGAACTTTGTGGAAAACTTGTACACCCCTATTCAAGGCTGTCATTCGGTTACGCTGATAAAAATGATCGTGAGGGATGTTAACGGCGGTTAATTAAGTCTTGAGAGGAGAGATCGTGAGGGATTTGGTGATACCATCGTGAGGGATTGTTATCGAGAGAAATCTTACAAGGTCACTTTTTTATTTCAGAATATTTATTAGGGCAGTTATTCCGTTAAATATTTGTCTGTCAAAATGCTGTAACTGAGTTAATAGAAGTATATCGAAGTAAAAGTTTAAAAGTCTTCAGTTTTTACACATTTGCAAAAGACGTCATAGTCATCAACATTTTCAATGACTACAAAATGTAAACAAAGGCAAATTGTTTCCAAAAATATATTTTCAAAATACAAGCAAAAAAAAAAAGATTATTCCTAATGCTAGGTTTACATCGCCGATCAGACCAACTCGATCAACTGGACCATGCTGTTTTATCCCGATTCATTGACCGAGCTAGCTCCCGATGTCTACTCGACCTTTACCCGATTGAACACGACTGACACTCGACCATTCTCGATCTCTTTACGATTTACGTACGATTTATGCTCGACTCTCATTCGACCAACCAGAGTCTGAGATCAGATTGAGCTAGGTCATAGCCCGATTTGTGCTTGATTAACTAGACCTGGTCGGGAGAAGATCGTGAAATGGTCGAGTGTGCTCGAATTTTGTCCTGTTAGTACGTTTGTATATATGGCAAAAAACATGAAAATTCATGGAACAGTTTTGCATGGTGGTAGAGAAGCAAAATTTGTGGCCAATGTGGCTGATGTTTCAGGTAAAAAATGATAACTGTGATAGATATAGAGTAGCAGAGAAAGCGGATCTTCCACAGAAGGCGTGTTATTGGGTTAGACAATAGCAAATGCTTCAAAGTCATCATTATAGAGGAATGAATGTTCGCTTTCACATACTAGCAGGTCATCCTCCTCATCACTGTGCGACTGTGTAGTTTTCGTGTCATTACATGTAGGACTAATCTGATATATAAAACAGAAGACATATCATCACATGATATGGGTGGTAAATAGATTAACAGTAGTTTCCGTTCACAGCTTTAAACCTGCTTTCTGTAAAAAAAATCCTGTTTTTAGAAAATGAAAATGGTGAGTGGCTGCCCGTTAGGTACATCATTTGCCCGTTGCAAACCTAAAATATTTTTCTATCTTCTAGTACATGTGTTTGGTAAATCTTGGATTCAATTTCGATAGCTAGTCGATTGAGTTTAAGTCCTCTTCACGTCATCCTTTCATTCTACTAGTAGCATGCACAATCTGAAATTCTTTTCTACAATCCTGGATATAGCCAGGTTGAGCTTTTGCCATTATTTTGTGTTCGTTGTTAATGAACTTTGCAATCAAATATATTCTACCTCGATTGGTTTAATGTGAAAAAAACATCACTTCTAATCATATATAACCACCAACTGGGAATGTAGTTTTAAATTGGATCTTATGGGAAAACTAACTCAAACGTTACCTCTGAACCCCCCAAGCAAATGAGACCAAACTTGTTACGATTGCCAAATGATGGTCCCTTTTCCAAAAAGTGTCTGCCATATCGTCAGCTAATACAAGATCATCGCCAAAGGGGGACAAAAAAGACATTGTACCAGAAGGATTTTCACTGTACCAATTGCAGCCAAAAATTGGTCAAAATAGTCCTTGAGTGTTTCAATTTCAAAATAGTATCCATCTTGTCTGCATGCAATCTAACGGGAAACATAATTCAATATTCGACCTTACTAAGCCATTCAAATATCTTCTACTCTGAAACTACTTTGCCAATTGACCAAAATTGAAGGCAATAGTCCTTGGCTGGTAAACCACTTGAGATAGTATCCCGCAGATTCTTATCATATCAAAGATGATCAACAACCAAACTTGAGGAGTCCATTGGATGGCTCCTTTTAAAAACTGAAGTAAGGCCCAAGTGAGACACTGAGGCTGTTGAAAGCCTCATTTAGATATATTGTGAAAAGATTACATGCTGTCGTGTTAAATTGAGTAAAGGTCTTGAGTGGTCGAGTAAAATTCGGATACTGGTCGTGAAAAAATCGGGTTATGGTCGGGAAGATCTTGTATAGGAAAAAAGAAAGAGTCGTGTTAGCCGAGTAAGATCGAGTACTAATCGAGTTGGTCTGGAAGCGACTCGGCATAAATCGAGAAGCGAATGAGTTTAAGTCGAGTAGAGATCGGCATGATCGGCTAAAATTTTGAAACTCGATCAAGACCGATCCCTTTTCGACCTCTTCACGACTACCTCGATCAGACCCCGATTGATTTCCGACCTGTTCTCGACATATAATGCACACGATCTCTTCACGATATTTTTTGACATGTCAAAAATATTCGGGATCACATCTCGAGTTCAGCAGAGTTTGGAAGATCGCCCCAATTTGGTTAGTAGACCGAACACGAGCATTCAAGATCAGTGTCCCGATCGATGAATGAGTTCGGTCGAGTTGCTTTGATCGGCAGTGTAAGCCTACCATGAAAAAAGCGCAATTTCAGATCGTGAGAACTAAACTAAAAAGAAATAAAACCAAAAACACGAAAGAACAAAATCTAAAAACAGCAAGAATGAAGTGGTGCTCAGGGATAGTAACAACGCTAAAATTGTACAAACACAAACTTAAACTCGACGCATTCAAGGAAAGTCAGTCCGCCCAGGTTCGAGAAGCTTCTATGGTCATAAAAATATTCATTACTTCATCACTGTAAATAGGCAGCATCATTTTTTTTTGCATCAACTACTGCACATCAAAGTACAACGATACTTCTCCGGGAGGACCGTATGTATCATACCGGAAGAAGAAGAAACAAATGTTTATTGATATGTCGTTTTTGTTCTTTTCTCACAATCAATATTTGATGACAACTTCAAAGTAGAAATAAAAATCTCACAAAAACGTAATTATTGATATTTCTTTCAATCAGTCTGGTCAATTTTTCAATACAAACCGTTTACTTACCAAAATCCATACCGTACACTGATAAAGGGCTACGCCTAGCGCAGCATGATACGACCGCAGCATGTCAACCACTGAAATTTGAACAAGTGTAGTTTAAAGTGAATGTGGACACAGTAAATGAGAGCTTGACACGATAATTAGATGGACATAAAGGAGCTTGACACAATAATAAGCTGGACACAAACTAGGGTGAAAATCAACCCTTTTGAACACGTATGGATAAAAAAACAATAAGAGCTACACAAAATCTGTTGACTACCAACTGAAAGCTTACATCAAGAGAAATCCAAAGAAAAATATCCCATCAAAATATATTGAAAAATAAAGATTTCACATATTTCAAGAATTTGCAATTTGGCCCCTTTGACCCCTTATAGCTCAGAAACGAAAAGAGCTGTGCTCAATATGTGACATACTACTGAAAGCTTACAACTAGAGGAATCCAAAGAAAAAAATCCCATCTAAATCCGTAGAAAAATAATAATTTTAGGTTATCTGAATGTTTGCAATTTTGGCCCCTTTGGCCCCTTATAGTTCAGAAAGGAAACAAGTTATAAAAAATCTGATGATGCAGCACCGTATTACTTTTTCATAAGGAATCCATTGCAAAAAATTGGATCAAAATCGGTTATGCTGTCCACAGACATGAAAATACCAAATTTTTACCCTTTTCCTGAAACGGGCGGGGCCAGAAACCCGAAATTTAAACCCGGGCTCAAACCTGTGCCAAGAAACCTCATACTAAAATTTGATAATGATCCATCCACTAGGACCAAAGTTATGCTGTACAAACGCGGAGGTGGACGCCGACTACGACTGGGCCATACCTTAATACGACTGCAATTTTTTTGCGGTCGTATAAAGAGAGAGATAGGGGTAGAGAAAAACTCAGTTTTAACAGCTCTATCAACTGAATTTTTTAAAATGACATTTCAGTTCAAGTAAGGAGAAATATCAATATTTGATATTTGGGTGCTTTTTGTCAGTAATACATTAATAAGCATAGTAAATTATTCATTTTATACCAAGACCTCACCTCTGACTTCGATTCAAGCTCAAATTTAATAACTGAATGATATGAATGAAACAAAGATCTTATATGTATACTTTAAGGTATACATCAGCATTTTAATACACTTACTTTCAGACATTAATTAAATCCACTGCTAAGTCAGTGACACATTAACAGGGACTTGACAGAACTTTAAACAGGAATTAGAAACCAAATATTCGGAGTCAGAGTGGATGCAAGGAATTGTAAAAGGCCTGTAAAAACCTAAGACACTGGTAAATTAAAAAACAAAACAAACAAAAAAGCCTTAAGTAGTGGGTCTCCTAAAATAAAATGATGCCCTCATTTTATTTTGATTGTGAGTAGATTACTCGACCCAAAAAGTTCCTTGCCAGTGGTTCATTCTTATATATATATAGGTTACAGTAAAAATTGGAATCCAGTAGGATCCAGAATTCTCCTAGTACAAATTGGAATTCTAATTTCTACTGGGAAAAAAATAGAATTCTGATTTGAACTGGATTTAATCCAGTGCAAATTGGAATTCCAATTTCTACTGGGACAAATTAGAATTCTGATTTGTACTGGATTTAAGCTAGTATAAATTGGAATTCGAATTTCTCCTAGGATAAATTGAGATATCCCAATTTGCACTAGCAGGATTCTGGATCCTACTAACTTAAATCAATAGAAACAGTGATAGAGAAATAAACATTATTAGTAATATGTCCGTTCCCCTGTTTTGGTGATCATTTAATTAAAAGATTAGTTTCGAATGAATAAGAATTGTCTAATTGTATTAAAGATAAAGATGTTTTGCTTCCAACTCTTAAATCTTTGAGAACAGTACAAACTTTGAATACTAGTTTTCATAAGGGAACTTTAAAAATGGAAGAACACATGGAGGTATTTTACATGAAAAATATTTGAATATCAAGTTTTTTCGAAAGATGGCATACTTAAAATCTACTATTCTGACACTGATCTTGTTGATTTGAGATGTCTTTGTTTGCCAAGTTTAAATACAGTAGATACTGTTCCCAAATTGTGATGTTAAGATGGCAGTATAACTACCACAGTCTATAATTACCCTGGCAAATGCAATACTATGCGATGCCCTTGTTGTAAGTCGAAAATTCCCTGATCTACCAAATGGCACAGAGTTCCACCAATTGTTACAACAAATGAAAAGTTATATTTTAATTATATGATTTGTCATTGTATTGTTTTAGTATTTATGAAAAAGAAATTAAATTGGGTAAATAATTAAAATTAGTTTTTATAAATTACAATAAAATGAAAAACATACTGCTTATAACAAGCTAAAAAACAAATTTCAGCTTTGAATGTTAGTAATATCCAGAATCCTCCTGAACAAAATATCCAGTATTATTCTGGATCATACTTGAAATTCAGTAGGATTCAGAATCCTACTAGTTTAAATCAAGATATCTCAATTTCTCCTAGGAGAAATTACAATTCCATTTTGTACTGGATTAAATTCAGTACAAATCAGAATTCTAATTTGTTCCAGTAGAAATTGGAATTCTAATTTGTACTAAATGAAATCCAGTACAGATCGGAATTCTAATTTGTCCAAGTAGAAATTAGAATTCTAATTTGTACTAGGAGGATTCTGGATCCTACTGGATTCCAATTTGTACTGTAACATATACATTGACTATATATATTTTTTTCAATTTAAATCAATGTTATTGGGACTGATGTTATCAACTCATATGACTGTTATTTCTAATTAATATAGATATATATACATATAGAATCCAGTGTTTTTTCTATCAAATTTTGGATTGTTTATAGGACCCAGTTCCAGGACCCAGTTCCAGTTGTAATTTGGAAATATAGTTTCCCGAAACATGACAAATTTTCCCAATCTAGCACTGCTGTTAGTTAAAATTAATTTAACCAACAGGACCCACGGAAATATTTGAAAATGGCCTTTTTATAATGTACATGTATACTATGTTTGAAATACTCTCTATAAGGCCGTTGTTATTTTTTTTTATCTAGTTTAACAAACTCTCCTACATAAAAAATTTGGCACTGATATTGACAAAAAATTAGTCTTTTGAATTTTATTTTTTCATACCATACAAATATTCGGCCTATATTATTAAACAAAATCCTACTATTTTAATCCAAATTACGTTTTTTTTTATTTTTTCATTTTTTAGCTCATCTGGCCTAAGAGGCCATGGGAGCTATTGCCATCACTTGGCGTCCGTCGTCATCCGTCCGTCCGTCGTTAACTTTTTCAAAAATCTTCTCCCCTGAAACCACTGGGCCAATTCTAACCAAAGTTGGCCTGAATATAACTAGGTACCTATATTCAAAATTGTGTTCGATTAGTCAGAGGACCAAAAAAAAAAACATGGCTGCAGTTACTAAAATAGCACATAGGCGTAAATTGCTGTTTTTGGCAAATAACACAAAAACCCTTACAGATATCAAAATTTGAAAAGGGTATAAGTGATCAGCACGAACAGATCTACCTGCCCTGCAATTTTGAAGAAAATCCGTCTGAGAGTTATTGCCCTTTTTCCATGAAACTTTCAGCATTTTGATATTTTTTATATTTCATCAAAAAAAAAAAATAAGAAACAAAAACAAAAAACTATAACAGATAGAGGGAAATTTTAAATTGCAAAAATGTTCAGCATATCAAGATCTACCCACCTTGAAATTTTGAAGAAAATCTGAATATGCTTAGAGGAGTTATTGCCCTTTATTTGTCAAATTTTTGCAACTTTATACATTTTGCCTTACATTTCCTTAAAGATTTGAATTAGAGGTAAAGATTTAAAGAAAAATGTTTAGTATGTCATGGACTACATTTTATCTTCATGATGGAAGTTATGGACATCATCCAAGATGGCTGCCAGCGATGAACTTAGTTTAACATTGGTTCCTATGGGGAAACACATCAAAAGATCTTCTCATCTGAGAATAATTGGCTAATTGGAACCATACCTGGTCACAACTGTCCTTAGTTGGTCCCCTTTGAAAAATGTGTTCGGCATCAGATCCTAGATGGCCACCAGCGGGGAACTTAGTTTAACATTGGACCCTATTGGAAACACATTCAAAGATCAACTCCTCCAACAGGGTGGGCAATATACTTTTAGTTTTATTATCACACTAGAAAATGAGACCTTTTTTATCATTGAATTATTCTTTATGCTAGCTTTAGACAAGGTGAGCTACAGGCTCTTGAGAGCCTCTAGTTTTCCTTCCTCCTACTCACCAACATTTAGAAAAGTTCGTAAAACTAACAATAGAAAAACAGTGGCCTAATGGTGTAATTAAATCTATTGGTATGACGAGAAAAAAAAACACTGGAATCTATTTCAAAAAGTAAAATAGGGATCTAAGGCAATAATTAAAAAATTCCTAGATTCTCATCCCTGCCCGTCCTGATATTTTCACTCGTCTCATAAATTTAAATTTTGATTTTTTTGGGGGCCGATTTGGGTATTTTTGTTTTGAAATGGCAGCATGTAAAAAAAAGAATTGATAAAAAGCATAATAAATCTATATGAACACCTCAAAATTTGAGAAAAAAATGGATGATAATCTAGGAATTATATGTGAAAACTACATGCTAATACAAAATGTATGTACGCATTAACATTTACAAAAGCTTCCATCACTTTTTTCACCAAGGCTGCAATTGATGTTGAAAAGTCATATGCAGACGAGTTCGATGCACGTAGTCTTCATACATGTACTAGTACATTTGTATAAATGCAGCATGTTCATGCTAAAACCTACTGATAAAAATACTCTTCCACATTAGAGTAGGCAGATACTAAAACTCTTCCTCTCCTGTCCTTGTTATTTTTTAACCCCAGAAATTAAAAAAAAAATCATTTTTGCACCCTTTTGGTAATTATCTTCAATTTTTTTCACTTTTTTTTAACCATAAATGTCATTTTTATGATTAAAAAAATTAAATTTCTCCGTCTTTCAAAAGGTGGGATGAGAATCTATACATTTTCCATATACTCGATCAGTGCGTACTATCTATTCAAGAGTAAATAATTGTTTTTGGGTACAGATCACAATGTCATGGCGTAGGAAATAGTTCGGTATTCGGCGACTTTTTATCAGCTAAACTCATCCTTGTTCAATTATCTGTATACACATAATTTAAGAGGTGTATTTTTACTAATGATTTGCAGTGATTTGTTCATGTTTTGATAGTTAATACTACAAATATTCATACACCACCGTTTCCTCAGTATAACCTTTGAAATCGTTTAACAAGAGTACAATTTGTACTACCCAAGTAATAATTTCAAGCACGATGCACAAAGAAAACTCCAGTTTATCAAGGAAGGGGCATATATTCCTGTCTACAACTTGATGTTAGTTAACTTCTACCAACATAGTTTGAGAGGAAATATTTCATTATGGAAATACATCGTATATCAATTAATTTTAGAAATAAAAGATATGGCCATGTCTTTTCTTTTAAAATCCTTAATCGTTCCGTATAGTATTAGTTCACTTTGATTTGAATAAAAATGTNTAAAAAGTCATATTATTATTATCTATAATAATAATTGGGATTGTGAAAAAAAAAACAAAAAAAAAAAAAAAAAAAAAAAAAAAAAAAACAGCAAAAAAAAACTGAAATAGAAAAGACCCCTATGCTCGCAAATATCTGTCAAATTAGTGATTGTACAAATGTATTACAGAATGTACATGTTGCAGAGCAAAGATGAGAAACTCCTAGTTAATCCGTTGTTAAAATCAGTAATAACACGCGTGTGGGAGACTTCCCGTGAGATAAGTTGATTTCTAATAACGATTTCGAGTAGTTGCTAAACTCTGTATGTCTCTAGATAATGACAGGCATTTAATTCAATTAAAATCAAATAAAAACCTAACTGTGTATTATCTAGTACATGTGCAGTTTTGACCCCCCCCCTTCCCCAATTTTCCATATTGCTAAGAAATAGAAAGGGCTAATAGTGATCCTCAGAGCTTACGACAAGAAGAATCCAAAGAAACGAACCCTATAAAAATGAAATTAAAACATTCATAACCATAAGCGCATATTTTGGTTTTGTTTGAAAATGACCCCTTTTCACAATTGTACAGGTATTACAGGTATGTGAACAAACGAGTATCCTTTGATATGGGTTTACCCATATCTTATCTTGTTTATATTGGCTTTATCCATTATACCAATTCATTTTCATTGAAGCCATGTATCTTGTTTTGTATTTTTCAGGAGAGAATCATATGTCCATGTTGAACCTTTCTGCCACAAGTCTTTACACAATGATCAGGACATGAATATGATTATTGTTATGAGGGGAGGGGAAAATTCAGAGTCTTAGTTGACAATTCTAACAGAATAAAGAATTCAATATACTAGCTGACTAGTATTGTAAATGTAATTAATGCAACATGTTGGAAATATGAGATGGAAAGGATTTTATGAGAAGATTTTTTTGGATTTAAAAACAATTTATTTAATGTTTATACATTAAGAAAAAAAATCCTATTTTTAAGGATGTATTCCCTATTATTTCACATTTATACAAAATTAACATCAATTAAAGTCAATTAATTTGGTTGAATTTGTTAGGGATTTAATTTAAAATTAAGATTTAAACGTCAATTAACTTAACTGATGTTTGTGCAACCCAGTTCAGGTATTAAATGCACATTGAGGGAATTTGTCAAGAAAAATATTTATTTTCGTGTTCATCTCAAGCAAATTATTTCTTTTAACCATTGTCGCATCAAGTTAATTATTTGCATAATTTTTATACGACCTCAAACAATTTGATGTCGTATTATGGTATTGCGCTGTCATCGTCGTTGTCGTCGTCGGCGTCGTTGTCTGTAGACACTTTTGTTTTTGGTCATGTAACTGAAGTTCAAGTTGGTCAGTCCTTATGAAATTTTAACACAATGTTCCTTTGCACAGAAGGAAGCTGTGGTTGGGTTTTTGACATTGTGGACCCGCCCGTTTTTAAAAAGGGAGCCAAAAAGTGCAAAATTGGGTGATTTCACATATTTGTCTGTCGAATTTTTATTATTAATCAGATATTGATTGGGTTTCTTTCATTGGATTACTGAGGAAATTTCCAATCAGATATATGCAACGGATGTCATGTCGCATGTACCGTTCATAAGATAAATTGGGCACAAAAGCGGCGATTCTCAAAAAGTATATATATATTTTTATTTCTAGTCCTTTCAATTGATTCCTTATGAAAAATTAATACAGCACTTATCTATTAGATTTTTGATAAGTGGCCAAACGGGGTCCAAATTGCAAATATGCAGATAATCTAATTTTTTTTAATTTTTCATCGGATTGCGATGAGATTTTTTCCTTTAGATTTCTCTTGTTATCAGTTTTCTGTTGTATACCAGCAGATTTTCTGGTATCTCTTACCGTTTCTGAACTATTAGGAGTCAAAGGGGCCGAAATAGCAATTTTGAAAATATGTAAAATTGTTATTTTTATTCAGATTTCAATGTCATTGACATTTTTTCTTTGAATTCTTCTTGATGTAAGCTGTCATAAGTATTTCAACAGATTTAGCGCAACTCTTTATAATTACAATTTCCATGCTTTTAGGGATCGAAAGGGCTACTTCTAATGTTCCTAGTTTGCGTCCAGCTCATTACTGTGTCAAGCTCCTTATTGTGTCCATCAAGTTTCTGTGTCAAGCTCTTAACTGTGTCCACTTTCACTTTTAAATTAAACTTGTTTGAAATTCTTTGGTCGACATACTGCAGTCGAATCATGCTGCGCTCGGCGTAGCCCTCTATTTAATTATTCAAAATAAAATTAAATCATTTTTGTGACTAGTAGGATAACAATATTTATTTTCAATGGCACCAAGCTAAGATTAAATGACTACAGAGTCGCCCAAGCCGCCCCATCCCCTCTGAAATTCAAATGGTTGTCCCCTCATTGTATCCTTTTCATGCGTCTGTCTGTTAGCAATTACTTTCCAAATGTTTTTGCAATTTCTCAACATTGATTTGATCATGTTGGTATATATGCAAGTATTTGGTATTATATACAACAACAATATGCTGAAACAATTTTGTGCAGAATTACATGTTATTTGTGGTCCTTTGAGGCAATGCTGGCCGTTTTTCTGTAATCACTAGCTATACATTAGGTAGTCATACAAAATTTATATTGATGAACCACATATTTTGTTTGGTCCTTTTTTATACTCCTATACAAAGGTCTGGGTTTGCTGTGAAGGAAAGTTTTAATATTTTAGGACAATTTTACTATTCATGAAATCCAGGTCAAGATCGATTTTCATCGTAATTGGATTTTGTGATCTAGAGTAATTGCCCTTGAATTATGTATAATCTGTAAATTTTATGGTACAGGACAGTTAAAATCAAAACATTTGGAAGACTATTAACCGAAATATGTGTAATGACTGAAAGAAAACAAATAATCGACAAGATCTAGATGAAACTGGACAGAGCTATGGATAAGGGAGTTACTACTTGGGTTTATAGTGTTTCAAGTGAGATCGATCTTATACCAAATTCTTCCCAGCAGCTATTTTTTTCAAAGTGACAGAAAAAAAAGTCTGTTAAAATTGATCAATATCTACAGTTATCTGATGAATAGAGACTGAACAATGACCAGTCACAAATGAATTGAAGAAGTCCTACTTTTAACACATTTCCAATCAACATTAATTATCTACAATAGCTATTGATGAATTTTAAAAGACTTTTTTTCTTTCAACTTGTAAAACTGTTTGAGCAGCTAGAAAGAATTTTTGTACATGTATAAGGTCTCACTTGAAAGACTGTAACAAATTTTTCGGACAATTAAATACATGTATCATGTGTATTGCCGGTTTTCAAAACAAGAGGCTCTCAAGAGCCTGTATCGCTCACCTGGGCCATGGCTGACATAGATAGTCAAAATAATCCAAATGTTTAATGGTTTCATTTTCAAGTTTGTTAATAGACATTGATGTTATATGATCCAAAATTAAACTATATTCCCCACTGGCAGCTATTTGGATTGGGTGCAGACCTACGGTCACCTTTCTAGAAGGGACCATGTAAGGATCATTGTCTCTAAGTTTAGGTATAAATTGGCTTTGCGGCCTCAGAGGAGAAGATGTTTAAAAATCTTTTTAATCATTTTTCAAAGGGAACCATCCAAGGACCATTGTGACCAAGTATGGTTCCAATTGGCCAATCACTTTCAGAGGAGGAAATCTTTGAATGCTTTTCCATAGGGTCCAATGTTAAACTATGTTTCCCGCTGGCAGCCATCATGGATGAGATGCGCACTTGCTGGACACATTTTTAAAAGGGGACCACCCAACAACTATTGTGACCAAGTTTGGTTCCAATTGGCTTTGTGCCTTCAGAGGAGAAGATCTTTAAATGCTTTCCCATAGGGTCAATTGTTAAACTATGTTCCCCACTGGGAGCCATATGGATCTGATGCAGACTTGCCGGACGGAAACCAAATTTCATTGAAATCAGAAAATGTTGAATTTTCCCGCCTTTTTT
>MJUU01004968.1:10196-22336 GCA_002080025.1 Modiolus philippinarum | reverse complement strand
TTTTTAGTAACAGCGGCCATGTTGTTTGGTCTTTGGACTAATCGAACACATTTTTGAAACTGTATACCCTGGTGATGATTCAGGCCAAGTTTGGTTACAATTGGCCCAGCAGTTTAAGAGGAGAAGATTTTTGAAATTGTAGACAAACAATGTATAAAAGAGCAAAAATTTGACAATAAAGGGCAATAACTTCAACATGGGTATTCAGATTTGCTTCAAAATTTTCAGAGGGATAGATCTTGGTATGCTGAACATTTTTGCAATTTCAAGTTGGCTTCTATCTGTTATAGTTTTCCTAATAAAAAATTAAAAATATTAAAATTTTGAAAATTTTACGGAAAAGGGGCAATAACTCCAACATGGGTCATCGGATTTTCTTCAAAATTGCAGGGCGGGTAGATCTTGTCATTCTGATCATTTTTACCATGTCAGATTTTTGATATCTGCTACGGTTTTTGAGTTATTTGCCAAAAACAGCAATCTACCCCTACGTTCTATTTTTAGTAACAGCGGCCATGTTGTTTGGTCCTCGGACTAACCAAACACATTTTTTAAACTACATACCCTGGTGATGATCCAGGCCAAGTTTGGTTTCATTTGGCCCAGTAGTTTCAGAGGAGAAGATTTTTGAAGAAAAGTTTACGACGGACGGACGACGGACGACGGACGACGGACGCCAAGTGATGGCAAAAGCTCACCCTGGCTTTAGCCAGGTGAGCTAAAAAGGAAATTTGTAAACCCATATAGTCAAGTGCAATCGCTGCAATTGGTTAATTGGCAGGGGTAATTTTTGTGATCAGCAAATCACATTTTCTAGTTTAATCAAATTTGTTTTTTTTTTCTTTTTTACAAGAAAGTTCCTACAGTTATTTTGTGTAATTGACTTTCAGCTTTGTTGAGTAACCTTTTTTCTGTTTGCAAACATTTAAACGACCGCAAAAACTTAAGGTTGTGTAATGGTATGGTGCTGTCGTCATCTGTAGACACTTAGTATGTTTCAGGTCAATAACTGTAGTTCGAACTGATTAATCCTTATGCTCCTAGGCACAAAAGAAAGACTGGAATGTGTTTTGGTTATTGTGGCCCTGCTAGTTTTTAAAAAGAGCAAAAGTTGGGTATATTTATGGGACGTATTATAGTATACCGGTGTCCGTCTGTCCGTCAATATATATGGGACTTTCAATATATCAGAAAATGGCATTTTCCGTCCACATGTCACAATCTATCCGGAGAATGATTTGATAATTACTAGTAAGTCTCCCAAACGAATAGACTAAAGAATTTTATTGACTATAACTTCAGTGTTTGATTATTTCGGGACAAAGCGTTTGAGTTTAATGTTGTTTACACTGACATTTAAAATGACTCTGTCAATAGTAAAAACAGGAAGCTTTCTTGTGTTTACACCAACTGGCAACATTTTAAGCTCATCTGGCTTAAAATTGCCATCACTTGGCGTCTGTTGGCTGTTGTGCGTTTGCCCGTTGTAAACTTTTAAAAAATCTTATCTCCTGAAACACTGAGCCAATTACAAGGCTATTTAGATTCAAAATTTTGTTTGATCAGTCTGAGGACCTAACAATATGGATGCCGTTACCTAAAAAAACACAAAGGGGGTAAATCACTGTTTTGGCAAAAACAGTTACAGATAAAAAAAAATCATCTAGGGTAAAAGTGATCAGCATGATAAGATCAACCAGCCTTGAAATTTTGAAGGAAATCTGAAAACCACTTTTATAGTCTTGCCCTTTTTCCATAATATGCAAAATGTCTATGTTTTATTATTAGACGAGTTGCATCGAAGTTGAACTCGGCTTTTGGTTTGGTGTTGCGTGCAGGCGGGTGAGCGTCAAACACTGGTTTCCGGATGATAACTCAAGTGTTTACATCCAATTAAACTGAAACTTGGATAAATTGTTTGGTACTAGGATGGGAGGAACACTATTGATTTTGGAGAAGTAGGTCAAAGGACAAGGTCAAGATGACCGAAAATAGACTGAAAATTTCAGAAAAATTTGGTTTCCGGATGATAACTCAAAAAGTTTACATCCAGTTAACATGAAACTTTGATATATTGCTGGATACCAGGAGGGAAGGGTTCCTAATGATTTTGGAGAAAGCAGATTAAAGGTCAAGGTCATGGTGACCGAAAATATACTGAAAATTTCAGAAAAATTTGGTTTCCCGATGATAACTCAAAAAGTTGATATCCAATGGACATGAAACTTGGATATGTTGTTGGATACTCATTTATTTTAGATAAAGCAGGTCAATGGTCAAGGTCACACTGACCGAGAATAGACTGAAAATTTCAGAAAAACTAGGTTTCTGAAATAATGCAGAATGAGCTTTTTATCGTTTATTTTTCAGTGTTATATTGTTGTTTTAGCTTTTTTAGATCCTCTTTTACTTGTTATTTGTCCCCCCCCCCATTCGCCACCTATTGACAGTTAGAAAGATTATGCTTTAATTGATTTTTATGCCCTGCCACGAAGTGAAAAGGTCATATAGATTTACCCTTGTCCGCCCCGATGTTAAGTTTTGCGTTTAGGTCCATATATTGGCAACCTCTTGTAGTATTTTGATAATATTGCATCACAGTACATACACCTTGATTAGTACTTCCAGATTCATCAACAATTAGGGATCCATGACCTACATTTTACGCTTGAGTGACTTTTGTTAAATTTTGTGTCAAAGTCTATTTATCGCTAGTTTGCTTGATTTTTAATTGTTCCGAAGCGACGATAATTCTATTATCACTGCACTGCGCTGATATGAACATATATTATCGTCAATCTCTATGGAACGTTAGCAACAGCGTATTAATTTGACGTCGCGTGACGTTTCGTGAAAAAAAAATAATATAAAAAAAGCGTTACATTTAACTAAAAGTTACATGTTTAACCTAAAAAAAAATATTTAAATAGAAAAAAAAATATATCTGGCATATATTAATAACAAAATTGGCGATAAAAATACTAGTAGTAATTTGTTTTGCGAGTATGGAATTCTCAGCTTGTATTGCATCGAGTGCGAAGCATGAGATGCAATACGAGCTGAGATATCCATCCGAGCAAAACAAATTACTAATAGTATATCACTAGCAGAGATGTTTTGATCTTGTTTGGCCATTTTGATCTGATCGTGATCTTGACAGGCTTAACACAATTTTGTTGAGACAGTGTTAGATTTTAAGTTGCTTTTCAAGATATTTGATTTCAAGGACGAACAAGACGTGTTAAGACAGTTCAAGATTAAACAAGATTGACTTGTTATTTGCATTCAGGAACAATCAATACGAATTAAGTTTGTTAAGATCAAACACGATCCTGATTTGATCTTATTTGATCTGGACAAACTTAACATATCTTGATCGTCCTTGAACGCAGTTATCTTGTTTGATCCTGATAAACTGAACAGGTCTTGATCGTCCTTGAAAGCAGTTATCTTGAGATGCGACTGAATATCTTACACATTCTTAACAAAATTGTGTTAAGCTTGTTAAGATCGTGATAAGATCAAAATGGCCAAACAAGATCAAAACATATATGTTAGTGATATATATTTCTCAAGAACTGCGCATTATGCCGATATGATGTTTCATCGAATTAATCGCCTTGATGAGTACTACCCAAAACATTGACAGTAGGGTAGCTTTGATCTACATTTTACGCTTGACCGACTTCTGTTAAATTTTGCGTTAAGGTCCATTTCTCAACAACTTCACATTATTCCAATACGGTGTTTCATAAAATTAATTGCCTTGATGCGTACTACACAAAAAATTGACATTTAGGTTGCTTTGACCTATATTTTACGCTTGAGTGACGTTGTTAAATTTTGCGTTTAAGTCTATTGCTCAACAACTATGCATTGTACCAATGTTATGTTTCATCAATTAAAATTAATTACCTTGATGACAACACCCAAAACATTGATAATTAGGCGGTTTTTACCTTTTTACGCTTGAGTGACCTTTTTAAATTTTGCATTTAAGTCTGTTATCATCAACTTAACATGCGATCACAATGTTGTTGCATCAAAATAAATCAACTTGATGAGTACTATCCAAATTAAGGCCAATTAAGTGTTTTTGACCTACATTTTACGCTCTTGTAAATTTTGTGTTGTACGTACTGTTCTCGAAAACTACACAGGATATTATGATGTTTCCTGAAATTACTCATCTTTGTGAGAACTACCCAATTTTTGGACATTTTGTTGACTTTGACTTCAATTTTATGATTGAATTACTTTGTTAAATTTTTGCATTATGCCCATTTCAAACAGCTAGATGTTTAATTGGTGAATACTAAATAATTCAAGGACAATTTTATAACCTGACTAATATTTAATGTTTAAAAGACTCTAGCATGGTATTTTTGGTACTTTTCATTATTCAACAAAAGTTTATTGAACAATCATCTGTAATGGTATACTTCCTGATGATTCAGTGACCGGGATTGGATTACGTTATCTATTGTCATAAATTTGTCGTTGGGGCATTCGTGTCCTATAGACACATTCTATAGTTCTATCAAGTTTCAGAAAAATCGAAAGGTTTCCATGTAATTATAAGAAATATTCTATCAAGTCTATAATATGATAATTATATATGCGGTAATATGAATATTATATACTAACCGATACGCGTTCATAATAGGCCGCGAAAAGAAGTATCGGCACACGATACTTATAAACGAATGTGTCATGTGTTAGGTAGCACGACACTAATTACTATTCCAAAAGAGAGTACAATTTTCAGAAAAATTACCAATCGGTGAAGAACTTTTTAATGTAGTTGGAAACATGTAGTAGGGTGCCCAATATCGAAAAAGACGCTTAGTTTGCGAGTTTGGGTTAACGGAATAACACCCGACTATTTTTTGTTTTATAGGCTGGAATAGTTATTAAATTTTATACTTTTCATTGTCGTAGAAAATTTCCGTGGTCACGATTTCTATAATTTCTCATTTTTAAGGGGTACCCTATAGCAGATTCTTAGATTTATAGAAATCAGTGAGAGTCTCTGTTATCCTGATAAGAAGCTATTTTCATGAAAGTCCAGATCTAAAATTTTGTTTTACTTGCTAGAATGTAACTTATTATTCATTGATTTTTTTAATTTGTCGGTGTTAAAATTGGAATAAAAAAGGTCATGAATTTAAGGCATTCTTGTTGAATATTATTACGAAATTAGTTGCCTGAATTTTCGGAATATTTTAATTTAAATGGAAACACGACTATCATCTGTACATATGTGCCAAAAATCATGGGTGTCATGTCTACCATTATAGAGAAATCAACATATAAAAGCATTAAATTTGCGTAAAAATCACAAACTTTTATTTGAATCTTGTATTTTTATCGCCTGATAAAGCTGGAAACGTACGAAGCGCGACAACTCTAATCTATATGAAGATAAAATAACATCTTAGACCAAGTCTTGTCAAATTATTTGGATGTGTTGGAGATTTTTAAATTGATTGAATTTCGAATTTTCATGTAAATATTAATGTTTTTACATTTAAATTGAGATTTCGCTATCCATGTATATGATATAACAGGGTTTTTGTCACGTTTTATTGGTTTTATTAGGTTTTATGGTAGTGCGTGTTTTTCATGGAAATTTACTCAAGTAATACAAATTACAAACATGTGATTTATTTTGTCCAGGTTTTTTTTAGTTTAAGGCTTAAAAATTTAGTTCAAGGTTTCCTTTAAACAATGGTTCAACAAAAACTTAGAAAATACTACTCATAATAATAGAAAGCGTCCTTTATATATTTCAGGTGCAAATATTTAAAATCGCATATCTTAAAAACAAATGGTAACCGTGATACTTGTTTAATGAAGATAAATGACAAATCATTATAAAAAATAAAACAATGAACTGTCTGGATAAAATTAATATTTTTTTTTTTAATTTCGTGAGAGGTTTGTTGGTAAAATGAAGCCAACTTTTATTTCCGTGAGATTTTCTTGATTTTAGGGATTGACTTTTAACCCCATTTTAAATAAAATGTGACCAAATTTGATCTCTACGACATTGTTATTTCGATGCGCCATGGTCTCCTCTTTCCAAAAATGTATAATGCAGGTGTGTGCGATTCCGTTAACCCAAAATCGAAAAAATTGTCGCCTGGGCACCCTACTAATGAGGGCGTAAAATGTTGTTGCCCGATTCCTTTTCAAGTTATACTGAGTAAAACATACCTCCTATGCTTACATTTCAAGTTTTACTGCCAAACACTGAAAATTTAGAGTATCATTTTATTTATTTTTTAAAAAACTCTATTCCTAGACAAATAAAATTTCTTTTGTTATTTCAGAAACTTTACTTACTGATTCATTAATATTAAATGGCATAAATTCTAACAATCTAAACCAATCTCATTTTCTTTGGTTTTCACGGTGAATCTGAATGAATGGTGCACAAAATTTTGAATTTAAATTTATGTATAGAAAAGCGAATTGTCTGTCATCGGAAACGAGGAAAACATTATCTATGACTCTTATACAATGTCATTTTGACTATTCATGTTCCTCCTGGTATGCAGGTATCTAAATCTTTAAAACGAAAACTACAAGTGACTAAAAATAAAACAGTAAGATTCATCAAAAACTTGAGGCCAAGAGAGACTATAGGAACACCGGATTTACAAAGTTTGAGATATCTGAACGTGGAGCAAATGGTAAAACAATTAAGACTGAACCATGCGCATAAAATCTGTAATAATAAATGTCCATCATATCTAAAAAAAACAACTTTGTAAAAATAAATGAACACCACAAATATAATACCCGATCAAGTCCCTTTAATTTTGCAATACCTAAGAATAAAGGCACCGAGTCAACATCATTTTTTATAACGCTATCTAAAATTGGAACTCATTTCCTGATTCACTCAAATCGATAACCAACATAATTCGATTTAAAAAGGAAGTGAAATGTCACTTACTGGATATAAGGAAGAACATGACTCCAACTTAAAGACCAGCTGCACTACCATTTTCGCCTGCTATTAATATTTTGACCTCAGAAATATTTAAATAAATTAAATTACGTTTTTACTTATTTTGATTGATTGATTGAATATTTTTTAACGTCTACTCAGCAATATTTCAGCTATATCAAGACGAGAACAAGTTTTTTAATAAATAATCACTTTGTGGTATGGAAACGGCCATAGGACGGGAAATTCTGACTGCCACTGGAAAAGTAGGGTGAAATCGAAAAGGGCGGAGAATTTAGCCTTGTAGCCGATCACCTACGGACCACTCAAAACAAAGCTTGCTACAAGGGTTCTTTAACGTGCAGGAAGCGTGGCATTTCTTCCAACACGTGGACCTGAGTTTACATCCCATCCGAAAGATGGGTTGTGTATTTATTAATCCCGCATCACCACGGAATGGGTCTTATTTCTATATCCCGGGACCCTCGGGGTGAGCCCCTGTTTAGGAGGGGTCACACCCCACAAGCCGGAGATACTAGGTCCTATTTCTATATCCCGGGGTTCCCTCGGGGTCCTCTGTTAGGAAGACTCATACTCTAAGCTCAGAGGATGCTGCGGGCCTATTCATAAGCCAGGACCGCGCACGGCGGTACACGTGTTTTGAAGGACCCCATTGGAAATAAACCGGAAGGTTTTCATGGGTTATCCTTGGTTCATGAGATCATCATAAGTTTTTATTGTAATGAGATATTTTTGGGGTAAAAAATTAATATGTTTTTTAAATTATATGAAATTTTTAATCACAATCTTAACTTAAAGATTCTTAACCTAAATATATTTTACCTTTTACCCTTTTCCCGAAATATATAAGTGTCGGGCTATTCTCTGCCTAGAGGGCTTTTCGTAAATGTTCTGCTGATCTACCTTTATGATAAGCATTTTTAACTTCTCAAAACAGCATTACAAAAATTAGACATTTCCGATGAGGCACCATCTAAAATTATTTTTTTCTTAAATTGCAATGTAATGTTAGTAGAAAGGACAAAACTGTCATTTTAATTGAGTTGACACGAATATTGACAAGCTTACAAAATTAGTTAGTACAAAGGACAAAACTGTCATTTTAATTGAGTTGACACAAAAATTGACAAGAATTACCAGATTCTTACAAAATTATCTGGAAATTACTTGTAACAGATTGGAAAAAGGCTTTATTTGATCCCAAAAACCGAAAAGTAATACCTAATTATCAAAGATTATATGTCACTAGATATTAATAACTAGACTATTGTTTTCTTAGTGGCTTACATCAGTTGCCATGGAAAATAATGCTATTTGGCATTTTCATAAATGAAAATCGGAGCCATTGTATAAGAGTGAAGTTGCATATTAACCGACAGGAAATGTAAGCACCTCAGAATATACATGTATTTCAAAAAAGGAATTCCTTTCACTGAAGAAAGTAAAAAACATGCCAGCTATATCCAATTACAGTGTTCTAGAAGACGGTTATTACTCGTTAGAAGATTTCGACAACATCGTTGCTTTGAAATGTGTTCAGCTGACTCTTTTAGTGTTTGCTCTTGTTGTTGTGTGTGTCACAGATTTCATCATTTTAAGAACAATTTACCTGAATAAAAATTTGCATTGTGCTGGGAATGTTATTCTGAGCAGTATACTTATAAACGATTTGTTAAACGTGTTCCATTTTTTTGTCACATCAACAGTAATGATTGGAGTTGGTAAAGTGTGGCTCAACGACCACATTAGTAAAACCCTAGCCATTTTGGTACAGCTGCCCAGAAGTATGCAAGCAGTGTCATTTGCAATAGGCTCAACGGAAAAGCTATTCTATTGTATTTATCCATTTAAACATACTAGAATATTCACTTTGAGAAAAACCATATATTATATCGTGATATTTCATACGATAGTCGTGATAACGACAGTTGCTGACGTCCTACATAGGGAGATTGTATTCATGCCTTCCTTCTTGACCTGTTTAGGAACCATTGAGAGTCGGGAAAAAAGTGAGAAACCAGTAATCATTTTATTAAGATATTGTTTTGTAGTCATACCAGGCTCTTGGACAATATGGACACACATAATAACATTTGTATTTTCAATCAAGAAGAGGGGACTTAAGCAATCAGATCCTAAAATTATACGACGTCGACTGTTTGTGAGCTTTTTGACTCTTTTTGCTGCGTCGATAGTTGACTTCATAGGAAGAATTTGGAGACTGCTCATCATACAAATCGACGACATCCCTTCGGTACTTAGCAGAGTTGGAATTTTTTACTATATCTTTGCTCCAGCTGTTGCGAATCCGTTTATAATAATTCTCGGAAATCGGCCAATTAGAAAGTCCATCAGGAATAAAAAGACTTTACCGGTTTGGCTCGAAGAAATTCATTACACAAATCAACAACAACGAAATCTAAAACATTGTTCTGTCGACATAAATAATTCTGAAAGACTTATTTTCTCTGTTTCTAAAATTGACTACAATACTAGAATCAATGTTTGCGGAGACAATATTACTCAAAATGGAATTTCTTCGAAATAATTCAATGTTTCTTTTTTTTTTTTGTCAAAGTAAAGGAAGTGACGGATTCAGAAGTGTTCTTTTTTTTTGTCAAAGAAGATGACATGACCAATTCAGCAGTGTTTCTTAATGTCAAGTAGACGACATGACCAATTCAGAAAATTCAGAAGTGTTTTAATATGTCAAAGTAAATGACGACTAATTCTGATGTAATAGTATTTAATTTGACCATCAGAACTATTTCATTGTTTTAAAGTAATTTATTTTAAAATTTAAAAAGAGTCTCATTGAATACTAATGATTAAAGTAGACTACACGGGCATTTCAGGAATGTTTCATCGTACAACGTTGAAACCATATCCATTTCAGAAATGATCCAATTTATAAGCGTAGATTTTTCCGAAAGTGTTTCACGCATAAACCCACTCTCGGTAGTGTTAAATTTTGAAATGTTTGAAATGCCCTGCAAGCACGGCGTTTCAAAATTTCTCAAAGTAACTAGCTTAAGCTGAGAAATAATGTTTCTCTTCTTGGAATTAAGTAAATAATAAAAGTGGTCAATTTAACCTAAAATATTCTCAATAGAAGCTTAAATATAAAGCTGACATTATTTGACACATTACACTAGAATTGTGTTTAATTCTCTGTCCTCTGTAACACACACGTTAACATTACAGGAAAATGCTTACAAGTGACAGTATTTGAATTGTTGTATACGATTACAATCACTATTGTATATCTTTTGGTATTTCACATTATTGCAAGTCAGTTGACTTAACTTGACGTAACTTACATTGTGACGTAATAGGTGATATCTAGGGGATATTCCTACACGAAATTGGCTTTGAGATCCAATGACCTGAAGTACAAAAAAATACCGAAGTTGCATAAAAACAGTAGATTTCGTTATGCTGTACACGTGTTTCAAGGAGCAACCTCTCATCAGCAGCATTAAAATCAAATATATGGAAAGCCATAACCCAAAAGTAGTCAAAACAGAAGTACTCATTTCCTAAAATATCGAAATAGGAAGCCAAATCCATTACCAAGGACATGAAGATTTTACACGCCTCATTGATACTGCTGGTGTCTACTGAAATACATGACGATGTGTAGTTTGATTTTTCTTCAGCAGTTTGACATCGTTTTACCAGCAGACTAGGTTCTTTGAGATAGTCGACAGTTTAGCGCCGAGTACTCTTTGACCCATCTTTTTAATTAACAAAATACCGAAGCTACTGTCTAAATTAGGTTTTGATTTTTTTTTTAAGATTATAGTCATAGAGCTAGTGGTCTACCTGTATTGGATTTTATTCGTATGAAATTATACTACAGGGAAACAACGTAAAGAAAGGGGAGGTTTGGGTAAACGGGTTCTCAATTAAAATTTAAAATTCTCATTTACATATTTTAGCCTAAAATCAATGGTAGAAACTAGAAATAATATTTTTTTCAAGAGAAATACTGATTTTGTAATATTTTGTATAATTTGCATACAACTTTACCTTACAGGTACTAATGAATGATTATGGCATCTTTTTTACCTCGTTATGTTCTTTATTTCTTTATATTTTTATTCAGCATATTGATTCAACGGAAATTCTATAAAGAATTATTTTTTCGTGCACTTCATTACAATTTTGTATGTAAGCTGTCTTCAGGGATTATTTAAAATTATCATCCAAATAATATAAGGATGTCCATTTTTGATGAATCAGGATGTTGGCATCCCAATTTATATGAAGACTGGCAATCAAATATATCTGGATGCTGGCCTCTAAAGGAGTAGGGGCGATAAGGGCCTTATTTGACCTGAAAAATAAATTTGGTTGAATTCACAGAATTTTCCCATTGAAATGTTCTATGGGCATTGCTTTTCAGTAAACAATAACATTTCTAAAATATTGATGTATGGTTATTGAGTTTTTGAGTGTAGAAGGTAGGACAAACTGAAGATTTTGTCGAAAAATGACAAATTTGACCTATTTTTCTGTATAGAAAATATAGAGCACATGCAAGAACCACAAAAATATTTATATGAGAGGTTCAATTGATTTGTACTAATAAGTTGGCAAATTATCTAATTGGTTCTTGGGTGTGCTCGATATTTCCGGTTAGAAAAACTGTTCGAAAATCTGCAAAATTCGGTATATTTCTATGAAAATGATCAAAAATAGCATTTTCATGACGTCAGAACTGTTACTATTGTGACGTCATTGGTCCTAACTTTAGTAGTTTTTCTGTAAATGGGATCTCAACTTTGGTACGAACATGAAAGAAAATCTTTAGGTGCAACTTTAAAATTCACCGGAATCTTGGGCCAAATCAACCCCTTATCGCACCTTGTCCTTTAATGTGCATCCTGGCATCCCAATTAAATCTGGATGCTGACATTCTAATCTGCAAGGATACTGATATCCTTATTAAATCTAGATGCTGACATCCCAATTTATCTGGATGCTGGCATCCCAATCTTTCTGGATGCTGGCCTCCAAATCTGTCTGGATGCTGGCATCCCAATTTGTCTGGATGCTGGCATCCCAATTTGTCTGGATGCTGGCATCTTAATCTGTTTGGATGCTGGCATCCCAATCTGTCTGGATGCTGGCATCCCAATCTGACTGGATGCTGGCA